>JAGFZM010004156.1:0-24042 GCA_017657215.1 Limnothrissa miodon
CACACACACACACACACACACACACACACACACACACACACACACACACTTACAAACGCTCTACTGCATGCTTGCATGTCCTGTGTAGTGTTCAGTAGTGTTGCAGCTGCTGCGTCAGTACTCTGCTCTTAGAGGCTCTCGCTTGTTGTCCTGCCAGTCCTCACCGTCTCGGCCTACAGGTCACGTGACCATTATCCCAAGACTATAGGCCATGGGAGCAATTGCTTCCTTCATGGGAGCAATTGCTTCCCCGTAACTGTTTACCGTAATCCCTCAACAATTACTGGTGCAGTTCACAATCCATGTCGTGCCTCTGAAAGGTCGTGGGTTTGTAGTTTGTGCCAGGTGGCAGTTTGCCAAAGTTCCAGAGAACACAACTGGTTCTGTGAAACATTCAGTTCTCCAGGCCAAAGCAAGCCAAGTATACCTAGTCTGAGGTCTGCAGATTGTGTGTTGTTTGTAAAATAAATAGCAGGTATGTGTGTCACAGTTCCAAGGCAACATTTATGTTTCTGACATCTACCAATATTACTGAGGATGTTTGGACATGATAAGATGTCACTATATGTATTTGCTGTTGATACTTCAAGTGATTTCTGGTCCTGTACAGAAGGCTTGTCGGCAGATTATCAAATGATGTTTTTTTTTTCAGTACAGAGGTTCCCCCAGGACATTTGAGTTCTGATGAAATAGTAAATTGGCAAAGCAAAATGACATAAAAATGACACATGGAATAGACAGAAGGTGTGGTGTCATGTGGCTGTTGTCCATGTTTATTACTAGAAATTCTGATTGAGTGCTTTGAGAATTTTCATGGGATGATATATTAACGGAACATGGATCCTGTAAAAGTTACCTGATTGAACTCCTTGCACTCCTTGAGTGAATTATCAAATGTCATATCAGGCTATTCTCAGCCAGACTTGACTTGCCTTTCATGATGTGGAGCTATATCTTAGAATTGTGTTGATTCTCAGTTAACCATGGATTGATCGCTATCAGGGCAACCGCTAACTGATTTTTTTTTCCATTACTGCAGTTGGGTTAGCCACTTGAATCATGAATCTGCCCAAGGTTTCTTCCCAGAAAAACACAGATAAAACATAAGGGAGTTTTTCCCTGCCCCTGTTGCTCATTGGTGCTTTTTACTGTGAAGGGCCATAAGACAATGTTATTGTAAAAGGCACTGTAGAAATACATTTAAATACAATTTAAATACAAAGATAATAATTTCAGTGCCTTTCTGGATTCTATTCAGTTCTCGATTCCCATCACTTCCCCGGGGCTTGCAAACCCCAAGCAGACATGGCTTTCACATTTCTTGCTGGCTCAGTCATGCTGAATCTATTGCATCCAATGGATCTCATTGTCTACAGCTATTGCATTGTAGGTCGGGGCGCTACTGCTGAACATTGCAAATGCAGTTCCTATCGCTGTAGGCGCTTTCTAAACCGCTGACTTCATGATGACTCATGTTATCACCCTAAACAGTATAAAACGGATTAATTAACTGAAAAAAAGTTGCTTAGTGGGCCTTTAAGGCTTTAGGGTCTAGGGCTGAGGATGTAAGAGGAATATAGCATCAGCCATTTTATTTTTCGAGCAAGACAGAGATGGCATGAGAGTTTCAGGAGAGCATGTTTGACAGAGCTGTCTAAGTGACCGTTAGTCCACTTCACTGATACCCCATCTCTGCATCTGCACGCCGCTGACTGAGGAAGTGGTTGTGTGGTCTGTTCACTCAGATGACGAGGTAACGGTGGGGAAGTTCTATGCCACCTTCCTGATACAGGACTACTTCAGGAAATTCAAGAAACGCAAAGAGCAAGGCCTTGTGGGAATCCATCCAGCTAGGCTCAACACTGCCATTGCACTGCAGGTAAGACCTCACAGTGTGTGTGTCTGTGTATGCATGTCTGTGTGTGTGTGTGTATGTGTCTGTCTATCTCTGTGTGTGTGCGTGATTGTGTGTGTGCTCATGTGCTCCACCTTGAGTGTCATTGCCATAATGTAACTCATTGTACAGGTGACGCGCACAAATACACAGAATACTAAGAAAACCATTCCTCAGAATGCTGAGATTTTTTTTCTGCCACTTGTAAATACAAGCACTTAAGATGCTGCGTCAATAACTGTTTGGTACTTTGGTCTTGTACTGGCACTTCCACTGAAACACCGCTCCCTGTTTCCAGAGAACAGATAGCCTACCTCACACCCATCAGTTTCTGTTCCATGAGGACTACTTTGAAAACAAAAAACAAACAAAAAAACAGATGTACAGATTGTTGGATTACTACATTGTTTATTTATCGTATTAATTTGCTTGTTTGACTCATTTGCCAGTCCTGCCCTCTTTACAACCCCATTTCACCTCAGGATACGCCTATATTGTTTTGTTTGTTTTCAAACTACCTAAACATGTCCATTAAAGGAGCTTCCGTTCCAATCTGGCACCCTCTACAGATTGTAACGGAAGCATTGCCATAATGCAAGTCAATTGTAGTTTGATTTGAACTACAGATCGCTACCCGATTGGGCAAACTTGTTTAGTGCCATTAAAGCCGATAGAGGGCCGCAGAGCAAATGCAGCAAGTATCGTTCACCTTGTTACGAGTTGATGGTTCACCGAAACGATTATGGAAACATTATTTTAAAGTTTTAAAAAGTCCTTGGTGCTGCTTTAATAGCTTAAATGTTTGAGGTTATGTTAATTTCATAAAATGTCAGCAAATATGCACTTCTTTCAGCTTGAGGAATTGGAGAGGGGGGCGTGTGAATGTGTTTGTCTCACGTTCATTGCGCAGGAGTGTTCAGTGCATAGTGCAGTATTTTGGGACGCCATTGAAACAGCATCGCTGTGACTGTACCCCCTTACAGGCTGGCCTGCGCACACTGCACGACATTGGCCCCGAGATTCGCCGCGCAATATCCTGCGACCTGCAGGATGAAGACGCCCTTGCAGAAGAAGAGGACGAGATCTACAGGGTAGTGTGCATCGTGTGTGAATTGTGCCTTCCTATAGTAGGGCTATCCCAGACTTAAGAGGGACTCGAGTGTTTTGCATTATGGCTGTGATGTCAACTGTGCGATAGTTACACATGTGTCTCACATCTCAGTCGCACATCCTGGTCCGTGGTGTACACGAGGGTACAGTTTCAAATGCAGCCTGGGATCATTTTACAGCTTAAGGCCAAATAATTTCCAGCCTATTAAAAAAGAATAATAAATAATAATTGATAATATTTAATAAGTAATACGCAATAAACAAAAGAATAAAACTCCTTCACCAATAAATAAATAAATAAATAAATAAATAAAACCAATGAATGAATAAAACTAATTTCCTCGCAGAGAAACGGAGGCCTTTTTGGCAACCACCTTAACCATGTGAACGGGGACAACCGTGGTGCGGCCCCCCAGACCAATGTCACCCAGCGGCCCCTTCAGGTTCCTCCGCTTCCCTGCCTCAGCCACGTGGAGCCTGTGCGCTCACTGTCCGACGACGGCCCTCTCTGTGCCAACCTCAACGCCGCTGTCTGCCACAAGTCCTCCAACGCCAACCTCAACAATGCCAATGTGCCCACTGTGCCCGCCACGGCCAAAGGGGGGCACCACCAACCCTCTGAGCACGCGGCTGCCAGCCGGCTGCACTCCCTCGGCTCTTACCTCAACCACAGGAGTGACGCTGACTCTCACAGGAGGGTTCATTCCAGAAGGTGTGTGTGTGTGTGTGTGTGTGTGTGTGTGTTGGTTTTACCCTTTTGGTTTTTCTTGTTCCAACATGTTAATTATTATTTTTCCTTTTGTGTGTAGCGTTGTGGCTTTGCACTTTTGGAATGTATTTTTCCAGAGCACATTTTGCCCTGTGGCATTTCTGTGTGTTGGGAAATATGGTAGCCATTTTGATTTGGCTCTGACATCCTCTATCCTCATAGACCCTTTCATTTATTAGACATTTTTTGTATGTGCACGAATGATTAACCATGTTTGGTTTGCTTTTGTTGGTTTTGTTCTGTTTTGATTTTCATTTTGTGCTTTTCCTCTCCCTCTCTCCAACTTGCATCTCCTTCCACTTGGACAGAGCGCGCTACTATGAGACCTATATTAGGTAGGTTTGTGTGTGTGTGTGTGTGTGTGTGTGTGTGTGTGGTAGAGCACCGATGCATCCTAGCTCAAAGATGCTTTTTACTGTAGACAATAGATGAAGTCCTGGGCCCTCACATAGACGCTCGTCATTGGCTACTTTATTTTAAAAGTCTTTAATGTTTCAGGACTTTAACTTTTTTTAGGGTGATACTGGGTGATGCTTTTTTAGGGTGGTACTGGGATTCAGCTGATTACTTAACACGTCCACTCCTGTGCTTTTCCCCCCTGCAATCAAGGTCCGATTTGGGGGCCAGCCGTTACCCCACCATCCGGCGAGAGGAGCCTGTGTCTGGCCATGGCAGTGATGAGGAGCGGGGCTTTGGAGAGTACTACAGCGGGGAGGACTTCCAGGAAGACGACATCATGCTGGCAAGGGACAGGAGGTACAGCTGTACTGCTTCACCATCACAACACTGATCAGATCAGTTGTTTACAGCAGCTAAAACCAAATGAGGTGCCCAAGTTTTCCCAAGTAATCCAACTTTGTATAGAAGCGTAATTATTAATTAAATGCAAATTTAACACCAAATGTTTTCTTTATTTTAAAAAATCGAACTAAAACTCACAAGCTAAAATTACTGCCATTGGTGTATTTAATACTCTGTCAATAAATCTCGTATACTTCTCCTGTGGTGTCCCTGTGAATTTGGGTACACTTGCAAAGTCTAATGCATCAGGTTAACAGATCAGGAGATTGAGAAAGCCACTGCAGAAGCCTGAAGATCATCAGATGTAAAGTCAGGTGCAAGTACAATCGAAAGTGTTGACGTTGGACATGGACATTTAGCTGACAATTTTATCCAAAACAACTGCCTCTATTATAAATATATGCTGTCTGGTTATCTGTTGTTCAGCATATATGTTAGTTCTGATGTTGAGCGGTTTTGTTAGTTAGATATTTTTGTTTTTCGTCGTCTTGTTTAGAAGACTCTACCGGGAGTACCATGACAGCATGGGGGATTTTGACCCAGAAACACCCAGGGGTTACCACCAACCTGAGTGCTTCTTTGACGACGATGAGCAGCCTATCTACCAGGAGAACAGCAGAAGGTCACCCATACGACGACTGCTGTCCACATCCCCGCAGAGTAAGATCACTGGATGTGTCAAACATGAAACACAATTTTTAATTTTACAAATTTGGGGAACAAAATGGGGAAAAAAGTTTTTTTTAATATATGAACTAAAATAGAATTTATTGTATCATTGCACAGGTTGGTATATTTGGCATTAACTCGATTTTCATGAATCTTTGTAATAAATGCATATTAATTCAACTTTTGAATGTTGAAAGACAAAATAAAAAGATAAAAGTAAAAATATAATTATGATGCAGTGTAACGGTTGTTGACCAGGGGTTCACAATAACACGCAGATTATAATGAGACTATACTACAATGACAGGAGGGAATTGGCAGCTAGCCTTTAGTAAATCACCCTCCCAACAGGAAGAGAGGTGCTAGTGTTGCATTATGGGATATTGAGTCACCCCCCTCTGCTGTTGTCCGTTGTCCTGGTTAGCTCCTCACAGATCAGCCTTCAATTTTGAGTGTCTGCGCAGACAGAGTAGTCAGGACGAGACGCCACAGTCGCCCTCTTTCCACCACCTCACTGCTCTGCCTCTCCAGCTGATGCAGCATCAGGTAGCACAACACACACACACATACACACAGGCCAAAATAAATATGAGCGCATGTGCAACACTAGCAAAATATACAACAGAACACAATCCAATGTACTGTTCTCTCAAAAGACAATGACAGACACATAACATTTAAAAACATGGAAGGCCATTTCTCCTGATTGTGTCCTGACTGTGCCTTTCTATGGCTGCTCAGGTGATGGCGGTGGCTGGCCTGGACACCAGCCGGGTCCGTCTCTCCCCAACCCGCTCCGTCCGCTCTTGGGCGACGCCGCCCACCACACCCTCGGCCGCCTACACGCCTCTGATCCAGGTGGACTGGCATGGCGGGCCCCCCAGTGCCACCAGCAGCCCTGGCTCGGCCCGTGGCAGCTCCTGGTACACGCCACAGTTGCCCGCACGCCTGTCCCGCACCGGCACCCACTCGCGCAGCTTTACACACCACCGGCCCACGCACCCAGCCGCCAACCGCTCGTCGCACGGCCCTCCCGCCTCGGGGTGCCTGCAGATCCCGCTGGATCTTCACAGCAAACACAGCCAGAAGAGAGGAAGTGCCGACAGCCTGGTAGAGGCAGTGAGTGAAACTGCCGGGGGCTCCGGTTCCACGCTATGAGATGTCTTTTGTATAATGCGCTACACAAATAAAATTGAATGTAATTGTTGTGTCCCCTCAATCACAGGTACTGATCTCAGAGGGCCTGGGGAAGTACGCAAAGGACCCCAAGTTTGTGGCGGCGACCAAGCAGGAGATCGCCGATGCGTGCGAGATGACCATCGACGAGATGGAGAGCGCCGCCAGCAACCTGCTTAATGGCAGCTTGGCAGACGGCGCGGCCTCGGACAACGCAGACAACGTTACGCTCCCTCGCCAACGCAGTCTGCACTACTACAGTGATGAGGAAGTGGAGCCAAGCGGCAAACACGAAGAGGACCTGACCGACGAGATGATATGCATCACCATGCTATAGCAGGAACATCACCACCGCAGACATACATGGGGACAATGGCTTTTTCTTTTTGGTTTTTAAAGTGCCTTTCCAAACAGGGAACAATAGAGGACAGGTCTTGCAGGAGCGGGTATAATTTGGAGCAGTAGTATAAAGTGGTCAGTGGTCAAAAACAAAATGTGGGGCCCGTTGTTATATTTGAGATATTTGAGGAGAATTCAGTAGTGGAGGACAGAGGAGTGTTAATGGTCTGAAAGTAGACAGCTAGATGCATGTTATTTCAATGAGGTGAGTTAAAGGTGCAGTCCGTAAATCTGAATTTTGAACTTTCACAGTCTTTTTATTCTGTGTTCAGTGTTTATACTTAAAGAGTCTCTTGGTCATTACTTATAGCTTTGGGGGGGGGGGGGGAATAACTAGGGTTAGGGTTAAGGCTCACACTAAGCCATGAACAGCCTAAGTCAATCAACACAGCCCATGAGAAGCATGGAAACTTGGACACTAAGCACAACTATCAACAAATTTTGCCAAAACCGAATTGTGGACTGCATCTTTAATTGGCTTAGAACAAGCCTCTTCACCTCCTGCTGTGGATTTACTCTTTTCACATATCAACCAATCAGATTTCCTGTTACAGTCATATCCTCTCCTCCAATGCCTTACCCCATTTCCTGTTTACCCCAAAAACCCTTGAATAGTGAGATGTAGTTTCTGAAAACTGCCATTCCATTTTATTCCTTTCTATGGTGTCATAAATGTTTTTACTTAGATATCAAGGCATCTAATCCAGATTATCAAACTTGAAAGTCAAACTCGCTTTTGTCATTACATTTTTCCCACATCACATCCCACAGACACACAAACAGCCAGGCAATGAAAGTAATTTTGTTGCGGTATATTATTTATGATAATATTGTAGACATTCATTTAAAAGAGAGACTTTATATTTTGTAAGAGACTGGGCCTAATGCAGATATCTTAGCAATATCCTCCATCTTCTTGTGGAATAGATTGCTATTATTTACAGTAACTCCAGTAGATGTGTTTTATTATGTACAATGTTATTTTGCCTTTTTTTCGCACTGATGCATTGAATTCAAGCATAGCTGTTTTATGATATTAGAATGATATAGAATGATATTGAGCCAATGGAAATTTACACCACACATGATATGCAGAAGATCTGTTTTCTGTAACAACACTTAGCTACTGCAACCATTTACTCTAGTATGTCTGTGTAAGTGTGTGTGTGTAAGTGTGTGTGAGTGTGTGTGTGTGCGTGCGTTCACACCACATTCATAATTCTCAGTGTATAGTTTTAGTGGTGACCACAGTCAAAACTGACTCTTCTGTCTATCCTGTGCTTGACAAGTGCACAAGTAGAGAATCCTTAAATGTTTTTTGTTTTTTTTTGCATTTACAATGCTGCTTGATGAGTTGGTCAAAAAAACTATTTTATACATGTGATTTTACAGAAGAGAAACAAATCTTTCTGTGCAGAGACCAGAGACTACATCAGTGCTCCCCAGCTTCCCTTTTTTCTTACTTACAAACCAACAGATCATTTTGATATGGAGCTCGGGACATTGGTTTCAGTGAACTCAGCCTGCTTCTGTTTTATACCCGGTCAGGAACTATATTCTCTGGTGACTACAAAACGTTGAATGATCTTTTTGTAATTGTAAAAATGTGAACACTGTTGGTGGTTTCACCCAGTCCTCAGGTACAGATTCTTCCACTCTCGCACCCCCCCCCCCCCCCCCCATTCTGGAACAGTCCTGGAGCCGCCGTCTTGAGACCATCACTGCCATCAGCACTGCTACTGACGACATGACCTTCAGCGACCTTCAGCCTCTGACCTTCCAGCGCCCTCTCCACAGCCAGCCGGTTTGAATGGGGCCTGGCGACTATGTGCTGCTGCTGTTTGCAAACATGAACACACCTCGGTCACATCTGTCCAAAGCAACTGACTGAACTGTAACTGCCATTTACTGTACTTCCTCCACCAAATTATTTTTTGTACCAAGTTATAATAAACATTTGAAATCTTTTTGGAAAAAAAAGATTGTGATGATTCCTAAACAAACTAGATGTACCACCTAGCGGTACATAATATAGCCACCGCACATTATTACATGTGCCAAGAAGAATGGCCATTTGTTCATTCATAGTCTCAATTCCTTTATTCCTGAATTCCTTTTTTAACTTCATGTAAGGCCAAGTACAAAGGGTGTCTCAGGAGCAGTGTGACGAAGATGGGCAATTTTTGGTCTGTCAATAGGTGGCACTACAGCGCACATGGGTGCATGAGGGCTCACTGGATGCAGCTCCTTGAAATCTACCTCAGCTGCTACACATTATGGGGCTACTGGGACTACGTCTACTGACTCTCAAGAGTTTATACCTCGCCCGTCAAGGGTGTTTAAACCCCCTTAATACCCCTTTGGGGAAGGGGGTTCCTGGGACTACATGTGAACCAGGTTTCAAGGGACCTGGGAAACCCTGGCAATAATTTGATGAGGGAAATGGGTGCCGCTACACACCACATGCGTTTACTGTACATTTTTGACTGTTTAGTTTAACTAAGTTCCGTGCTGAGCCAAGATAATAGTTTCAACAGTGTAGAGCCGAGCCCAGAGCAAACCAGCAATCCTATATTTTTTCAATCCCAACATTTTGTGTATGGATTGTGTAAGATTGAAGCAAAGGCACTTAGCCAGTCACCCAAGCTGTCGTCTGAGGCATTCTATAGTCCCCACCCAGTTTCATAACCCCACCTCCTGTAGGTTCATTCCCCCTGAGTGACCCCACTAAGGGTTTGCCTGTGGCCTGGACACTACATACAATATGAGGATTTTGAAAGTGGATTTTAAAATCTATGACTTTATTATTTTATTTCAAGTCAACAGCAAATGTAGTTATAACTTTAACACAAGTGCTAAATTGATTATAATGAAGGTTTAAACTGTGCAATTACATCACATGTAACAAATAAAATGACAAATGAAAACTAGAAAAATGAAATGTAAACATTGATCATGTGTATTCGATCAAATAATCTGCACGCACACGGGCAAAAAAAAAATCACATTATAGGACGTAATGGGTGATTTCCTCCAAGGTGATAAGGGGAGGAAAAAGGCAAATGTAGGCAGCACTGTAGAGGATATGAGTGATCTTTTCTGTTGATTAGGTTGCTCATTAGCTGTGGTTGACATTCGCACAGCAGTGAGTGATGCATCCTATCAGTTCCATTTTAGGGAGTTAATGAAGAGAGGGTATGAAGTCACAGTTAAGATAAAGTCTTGTTCAAATAGATCTCATTTCTACACATCAGTTATATCAAAGGAGCTTTTAAACGAACTGAACACAAAACACAAGACATAATTAAAAGAACATTTGTAAACATTTTGAAATAAGGCTGAACAGTTATTTTTTCGCAGTTGGTTAATCTATTGTGTAGGTTCTTGGTTAATCCATTGACTGTCCTTCTGAACACACAAAATCATGCCCTCCAATTCCTCATTTGTTAACACTGCAAAGATATTCAGTCATACAGGAACAGCTGACAACTTCAAGTAAAAACAAACAAAAAAAAACAATCATTGTTAATGAATTTGTCAACAACTATTAGATTTATTGATTGAAAAGAAAAAAAAAAACATTGTAGCTCAATTCCAGAACTACATCTAAATTTGATAATGGCACACAAGGACAGAAATAACACTGAAAATCATACTGGTGGTAAGACTTAAAAAGATACACATAGTTTACACATAGTTTAGTTTGTATCCGTGTCCCTTGAAACTGAATTCGGTTTTTGAAGTTTTTCACATTTCTAGTGTTTGAAGATGCCCTGCCTTATTTATGGGATTTCAAACTGTTCTCTGAGGTTCATCTGAAAGATGGTATGTAAGTGAAGTTGGGCTGAAAATGGTCCAAACAGATTAACGTAAAAGATTAACAGTGCACTATGTAACCAATTTAAATCACCCTAGAGTAATCCAGTGGCATCCCTCAATGTTTCATTTTATGGGCCATCCTTTGTAAAATTGACCATCTTTTCCAATTGGGCTTACTTTTGTTTATTTCTTTTCACTGACTACTGCAGACAGCGAAGATGGTATTATATTTTTACATGCACCATAAACCCAAACTCATATAGATCCATAATATTTTAAAATCAACAACTAAAAAAGGTTTTTGTGTGGCAGGGCACCTTTGAAGACACAGGCAGAGACACCATGTATTAAAGCAGCAGGAGCAGGTGTTTTCAGACTTGGCTCAGAGACCCCTAATGGAGCAGAATATTTTCCAAGAAACCCACATAATTGCAACATACCAGTTTATAGCCATTTGTTCTGTTAGATGATTTCAGACGTTTTGCGTTTACTTTTTGTAGCAAACATTTTCACAGACCCCCAGGAAATGCAGGGAGCCAGAATACAGTGTACCTGATGTATTATAGACCATTTAGAGAGAGTATGATGAACTGTTCCCATTTTAACACTGATTAGGGCTGTTGGGTGTGATTATTAGAGAGACACCATCATTCAGGAAAATACTCTAATTTTCCAACTCCCCTCAAGCTAAAACAATTATATTTGACCTTTCTCCAGTTCATTCTGCTAAAATTTCAAACGTCTGGATGAACTAGAAGAAGGTAAAACCTAATTGAGTTGAGAGGAATAAAAATATTTTCCCCAAATAGTGCCTTTTCATAAACATAGCAGATGTAGTATGGGAACAAATTACCGGCATTGTTTAGGTTTTGCTGTTAAGACTGTATATAATGAAGAGAACTGTATATAATGACTGTATAGAATGGAGTGTGGGTGAACCTGGCTGAAAGCATTACTGCTGTTCAGAGTTATAGTGCTGATATATTTGTATTAGATAATGCTGGTGTCTAGTGTATAAATGAAACCTTGCTCATTTTCCCCAATTCCCCAAATAAACAGTCTAGATACTTATCAGTATCAAAGACGCAAGAATGTTTGTTCCCCTAAACTAAATAATTACTTTGGTACATGATTTACAATCATATTTCTAAACATTCAACATTGTTTCTTTTAAATTTCATAAATTCTTCAAAAACATTTGATATGTATAACTCTTGAAATATGGCGGCAATCTTCAATCTTCTATGGCATGCACTGTTTCTGGTTTTATCCAACCAGTTTTGTTGATGGTACCCTTTGGTTATCCCAACTGAAAGAGATTTAGCTGCTCAAAAAAAGTTTTAAAGCAGTGCCATCATATGGACTGCTGCCAATTACATGCTGCATAAATTCTACACTACCAATCCTACAATCCATACTGCTCTCATTTAAAAAAATGAATTATAATCTCCAGGACGGCTTAGAGGAATGATTTGATAATTTCAGAAGCACTGATTAAGACTAATTATTAAAATGCACTTTAAGGCATCACAGATTCAGGTTCAACCTTTCACACATATAACTACCATTGAGATAATATAATGATAGTAATATTTGTATGTGTTTGGCCTGTAGCGTATAACAAAGCAAAGTACCAGTTAGTGTATGGTGCTTCAGTGTGGTAGCATCTGAGCAGGACAAGTGCGTAGCCTCTCATCGCTGTGTCTCCAGGCTGGCCGGCTGGTAAACATCTACCCCAGGGTCATGCAGGGACGGCAGGCCCTTAATGATGTCAGCAGCCTTCTCAGCTATCATGATGGTGGGCGCGTTCAGGTTGCCGCTGACAACGCTGGGCATGATAGAGGCATCCACCACGCGGAGCGCATCCAGCCCATAGACGCACGTCTGGGGGTCCACCACGGACATGCGGTCTGTGACGGCGCCCATCTTGCAGGTGCAGGACGGGTGGTAGGCGCTGTCTGCCTTCTGACGCACAAAGGCGTCGATGTCTGCGTCTGTGGTAACCCCTGGCCCTGGCTGGACCTCAGGACCTCGGAAGGGATCGAAGGCCTTCTGAGCGAAGATCTCCCGCGATAGTTTCACACACTGCCTAAACTCCCATATGTCTATGTCTGAAGAAACAGAAAGCGAGACAGACAAATAATTGTGTAAGAAACTACAAAAAATATCTTCAAACATAAAAGTTATTTTTATAATTTATCTTTTTTATTTAAATAAATATTTCTTATATATTATTTGCAAATTCTTGTGAATAATTTAAAAGGTCTAATTAGGCGATTCTACATTTCCCAAATAGCCGAGACAGAAGCAATTGTCAAAATTTCAATGTCAACCATTTTATTGCATTTTAGACAACCTGTGAAAGGGGCTTAATATGTTAAAAACCGAACTATCCCTTTAACTAAACACTAGGACTTCCTTCCTTTCACTATGATAAATGAGAATCTTCACAGAAGTGAGATGTCTGTTGGTCAGTGAATGTCAACCATGTGCTAACCTGTGGTGAGGTAGTTGGGCTGAAGAATTGGGTGCTCCTTTGGGTTCCTGGTCTTGAGTTTCATCCATCCAATACTGGTGCTCCTCATTGGGCCGACATGAACCTACAACAGTGAAGAACAAAATCTCTTCAGTGACACCAGGACCAAGAAGAATCACTCTATTCAGTCAATCATAATAGATGGGCTAAAGGATTCTTTGTTTATCTAGAACAGCGGTGGGAAAACTTATTTACTCGGGGGGCACAATGGGTTATAAAATTTTATCAAGGGGTCATGGCAGGAGCAGAAGGATGTAGTGTTTATATAAAGTGTATAAAGTAGTATAAAGGACATGTAATAGGTAGTAAAGAATGGATATGCAAGGCTTTGTGAAAAATGCATTAACACCAGTATGCAGACATTGCAGGGGAAATGCTACAAGGTTATATTATTTAGGCCAATAAAATTATAGGTTTGGCGGGCCAGATTAAAATTAATGTAAGGTCCAAGATTCTATGTGTTTTTTAATGTCAGTCAGCTTTTTTTATGTTTTCAAAACTGTCTAAAAATGATCGCAACCATTTACCATTAAACCAGTACATCTAGCTATACATAATGGGCGGAATTCTCCGGGGTGCTTAAGTCTGCATTCTGCCATAGGCTGAAATCAGTCCTTTGCGCGACGGGGCAACCCTTAAATTGGGGCGTATCTAATGAAAAGGCTCCTTACGCGTATTCTCCTCCTGACTTAAAGGGATAGTTCGGTTTTTAACACATTGAGCCCCTTTCACAGGTTGTCTAAAATGAAATAAAGTGGTTGACACCAAAATCTTGATGATTGCTCCTGTCTCGGCTATTTGGGAAATATAGAATTGCCTCTGCCTGCCTTTAAAATGGCTAGCAATGGGCATTTGTTGTTTCTATCCTTTAAACACTGGTTTTAAAAAAGTGATACTCATGGAGTGATTAGTGGCATTTGCTGATGTTCCAACCCAAGTATCGTAGCAAAATACAGTTTCTGTCATGTCACGGACGATTTTGAACATGCCAATGTTTGAAACATTATACGGTATATTACATTGTTCATAATTATTTCTAAACTACATTTATCAAAACCACAAGAAATTATCAAACAAAATCAACTCTGTTCCTGTTTTTTTTTTTAATCCTCGTCTATGTCCTGTTCTAAATATTGTTCAATTAAAATACGAGAGTACGACCATATTTCTACCATGTTCTCAAAAATGAAAACCAAAATCACAGGCCTGCATTTGCTTGCTTGAGTGGGAACGAGGAGAACACGCAAACAGCCACGCATTTATCGGCCTGTCCTGGTAGTGTGACTAACACACTCTGCGCTTTCCTTTGGACCATGAGGCCTTTGCAGATCAGCAAGGAACGATTCACCAAAAAAAAAAAAAAAACGGTCGGTGATCATCAAGGTCACAAGCGAATCTGGCATCTGGGTTGTTCCAGGGAGTTCCAGTGGGTAATCTTAAATCGCACATCTGATTTCATAGTAGGCCTACTATAGTTTGAGAAGTGCACAATTTCGAAATGACATCGCCTTCACTGAGATCTTTTTTTTTGTGTGTGTGACTACAATCTTCTCCTCCCTGTCTTCCATGGAACAAACAAGCTAAGGTAGAAGGAGCACATTTTAAATGGTTTACGCTGGTCCATAGGCACAGACGCTTAATCTTGTCATGTGATATGCCTATTCCAATTTAAAGTCATGGTTGGCACTTTCTGTTGACTACAACAGCATTTTCATGGTTAATCCAAAAGTCCTTGTTCCATATTTTCCTGATAGCCACAATCCACGACATTGGCACTGAGACTGCCCTCTATTTTGGGTTAATACTGCCCCTTTCGTAAACACGCCTCGATTAGGACTTTAAGCGCTTATCGGAGAATTCCGCCCTATGTATAGACACAATGTTGGGTTGAATGTCACAGTCTGGTTTGTTGCTTTAAAAATGTACATGCATTGCATTTGTAATTTATACCATCCTGAAAAACAAAAGTGCAAACTAGTGGCTTGTACGCCTCTAAATGAACCCAACATGTTCAATAGAACATGAAGCCTTGTGATCTTTAAAGGAGAAATCCGGTGTGATTTGGACCTGGACTGTACTGGAAGCTGTTACCGAGTACAAACATATATCCAATGCCCACCTCCGTTCACCCCCAGCATTAAGCCGTTTTTAGCCGGAGCTTTCATTAACCTTACACTGCTAGCTATAGGGGCACAGCTTTGCCTATGCAGATAAATCCATTAACAAGGTTCAAAGTTACTCCACACTTCACTGGTAGACTTCTGAGGGCCCTGACATTTAAAACGAGACAATGAGAACTTTGAAAGTGTACAGGACCTTTATTAAAAAGACAGTTTATAGTCGCCACCATCTTGAAATTAATTCATGATAAGTCGATTGACGAGCTACAACCTTATACATGTCTTTGGTCAAACTCTTTTAAGTTTCATCATTTGTTGGTGCTTTAGTGCTCATGTAGACAGTCATCATATATTTTCAGCTGAAATCCAAGCACTTATGTACAGAATATAATTTTCAATCTGTTCCCCTGTCCTATCTGTTTGTCAATCGACTTATCATGATTTAATTTCAAAATGGCGGTGACCACAAAATTCTGTGAAGGTACTGTCTGTATTTATGGTCTTTTTAATAAAGTACCTGTTTACTTTCAAAGTTCTCATTGTCTCGTTTTAAATGTCAGGGCCCTCAGAAGTCTACAAATGAAGTGTGCAGTTACTTTGAACCTTGTTAATGGTGTAAAAATAGCGATTTATCTGCATAGGCTAAGTAGTGCCCCAGTGTAAGGTTAACAAAAGCTTCGGCTAAAAACGGTTTAATGCGGAATGCTGGGGGTGAACGGAGGTGAGCATTGGAATCTTTATCTTACTGTTTAACTCAGAGCTTACTTCTAGGGAAGATACTTAATGAGACACATATTACCAAAATGTGTGTAATATTTAGGCCTGTAGTATCAGTGACCTAAGATAAGATAAGATATACTTTATTGATCCCCAAGGGAGAAATTCAAGATGGTGGAGTCACCTTGGCTGCCATTCATACGGAGCCAATAGAAAGAGAAAGAAACTGGAATACATAGGGAAAGAGGAGGAGAGAAAAGACAGCCCACCAGACGATACACCAAATAGGGAGTATAGTTTGGTGTCACCTGATATTTGTCATAACTAGGGCTAGCACATATGTTGGAAATGGACTCAAAGAGGCTTACTGAAACTTACATAACATTTTAAAACAGATATTATAGATTTTTTGCATTTACTGCTGTGTTTTATGAAGGCCACATGGCGTTAACAGTCCAATGAGATCACTGAGAGCATAAAGTAGTTCTGTAATGGGAGACTTGTCTCAACCCATCAAACTTCAGTCATTTTTTTCAGCAGAAAAAATACCAGACTACCAGAGTACATTCATTGAATGATTTTTTTAAAACTTGGTGGTGAATGGGACTTCACGCTTTATAACTTTGATTATACTGATTTTGCCAGCAGAGAAATGTCCTTCCCCCATTCTATTGAAGGTGAACCAGACAATTTATGGGAATGTTGTATTCAACTAAACTGGCAAACTAATAAACCTTGCTAGTTAGGCATTCTTATATTCATGTCAGAACTGCGATTACTTGAAATAATTCATTGTTTAACATGGCAGCCACAACATCCCCCCACCCTTAAAGGAGCTAACCTATTTCTATTTCTAACACTAAATTCCATATTGTTCCATACTGCGTAGGAACCCCGAGACTGCAGTCAATGTAATTTACATAGCACAGAGACAACAGATAAGTATGACAATAAAAATCAAAGCAGAGAAAGAGACAGAGACAGAGAAGGAAAGATAAAGAGAACGAGCCATGAAGAAAGAGGATTTACAGTAAATGGTGGTGTGGAAAATGCTAAACTGCGAGAGAGAAATGCACCTGGTAAGCCTCAATCTTGGAGCTGACTCGCCCATGATCCACAACCTGAGAGGGCAGGAAGTGGAACTGGATGTCAGGGTGGGGGACGCCGGGTCGGCTGCGAATGAAACCCCCACTCTCCAGGTGAGCTGTGGCCCCGTAGCCTAGGACACAGACCAGACATGAGAAGGAAAAAACAAAAGCGCTTCAAGAAAACACCTTTTTATGACTAAGGCATCCCTCCTCCACCCAACACACACACACTTATTACTTTATTTTGCTTCATTCACCCTTCATACTTTATACATACTATATGCACAATAGACAGTCAACATCTGTAATTTCATCACATTTTTTACACAGTTTAAAATGGATGTGACAATAAAATTGAGTTTTTTTAAAGGAATAGGTCACCCCAAAACGAAATTTATTTAATTTGCCCGAATATAGTCCCAAGACTTTGTCACTCCTAGACAAACCCTTCGTGATAATGCCATTGGTATTTGTAGTTGGTTTGAAAGTACAGGTGAAACAACGAAATTAGGAAAAATCTCGAGTTCATTTATGACTATTTTGAGAACGACTGGCAAAGTGGCAACTCCAATTACAGTGCTCTATGCTAAGCTAAGCTAACGCTGCACTTCTGGATACGGACAACCACGGGGCTGAATGAATAACACCTTTGCTCACTTATCCAACTCAGGGGAATATGGTAAGAGACTAAATTTTGTTTTGGGGTGGCCTATTCCTTTAACAACTGATTTGCTATTCCTGGCGGCCTGTATCCACTGTCACATTACACACACACGGACGGAGAGAAAAGCAAAAAGTTACCTGTCTGCTGCAGCATCCACTCTATGCCGATCTTTAACATCTGAAACGGCTTCTGGGCTTTATAGAGCGTTATAGGCTGAGTACACTGCTGCTGGACATACAGCTCCAGATGATCCTGCAGATTCTGGCCCACTCCTGCAAAAACACACATTATCCCACAGGCACATTGGCATGCGTACACACCAACACACACACACACACACACAGACCAATATGCTCACACACACACATACACATACACACACACACGCAAATATGAAAATAAAAAGCTTTTAAAAAAAACATTAATCTTTAATCTAACTATTTAAAGATAAACAAAGCTAACAATCTTACCTTTTTAGACAGGCATTCAACACATTCAACATTAACATTACTACAAATGATTACAAATGATTAACATTCGGTCTGTAAATCACTAACTTATGCCAACTGCTCTCCACTGCTCCACTTTTCTACATTTAGCGTTCTGTTTCAGTGGTCAGCTAATGTGTGCGAGTACCTGGCAGATGCTGCACCACAGGAATACCCAGCTCCTGGAGGTGGTCTGCATCACCCACGCCGGACAACATCAGAAGCTGCGGGGAGTTTATGGCCCCTCCACTCAGAATCACCTCTTTGTCTGCAAACACCTGAGGAATCGAACACACGTTAACAGATGTTTTCACACGCACACACAGACATTTGAAAAACATTCCACAGACAACACATGAACAGGATGTCTCAGCCCAATTAACAGGCCTGAGTTAGTTGAGGGGTGGGGTGGGGTTGGGGGGGGAGGGGCCTGACAGGTGCTTTATTTATCTAGAGGAAAATGAAGGCAACAATCTGTTCTCAGATGTCAGTTTATGGCAGTTTTCACGTTCTTGACAATTTATCATTCATCAACCAGTGATTCAGACAGACATTCATGATTTGAGCTGACCTAAGAAACTATTCTCAGCAGTTGCATCCACTTATCAGCATACTGGTCACTCGGAAACCAAAAAGATAACGGTGATGAACAGACAGATGACCTGTTTATCTTTCCCTGCTGCGAACAGCACATGCCGCAGCTCATAGTGACCTTCCACCTTACCCTTTTAGTTTCTCCATTCTGTTGGTACTCAACCCCAATGGCCCTGGTGCCGTCAAAAAGGATGCGGGTGGTCAGGCAACGCACCTCTGCCTTCAGGTTGGGTCGGGAAAGCACAGGTCGCAGGTAAGCGCTGGCTGTACTCCACCTTTTCCCTGAAGGTGACCAGTCAGAGACAACTTGTGATTCAAATTACGATTTCAAGAAGGTAAAAAGGCAAAAAGGTGTCTGAAAGCAGCAGCGCTGTTGCAACCAAACTTTCTTGAGTGAATCAAGAAGAAAACCTTGGGCACTTTTCTAACTGGTAGTTGTTGTTTGAGGCCATTTAATGTCATTAGAAAAAAAAACAATAAAAATATATTAAAGCTTAGAGGGAATAGTGGACTGGTGGCTGAATACTAGTTTAGTTTAACTGAAACAGTAACTGAGCTGCCTCCACATATCCTGTGTCAGTTGTTGCTGAGGACATGAAAATGGCTGCTTATTAAAATGACCTTGTTTACCTTTATAAATGGTCATATCCATCCAGCCCAAGCCTTCTTGCTGGTAGCCGTTCATGTCGTCCGTGAATGGGTATCCAGACTGTTGCCCAGCCTCAATAAAGGCCCGGTGAAGTGGGTGATTGGTTCGCCCCCGGGACACGTGCAGCGGCCCGTCCCCTCCCCTGTAGCGGTCGGCGCCCAGCTCGTGGGCCTGGGCCTTGCGGAAGTAGGGCAGACAGTGGTCGTAGTCCCAGCCTTCGGCACCCTCCCTCTGCCAGCGGTTGTAGTCCTCGGCATGGCCGCGGATGTACACCATGGCGTTGAGTGAGGACGAGCCGCCCCACACGCGTCCCCTGGGCCAATAGAGCACGCGTCCATCCATGCCCTGTTGGGGCAGAGTGTGGTAGTACCAGTTGTACTTCTCATCACACAGGTTGTATGTGAGTGCTGCAGGCATCTGGATCTTCCAGGAGAGATGCACGCTGTTGAGGAGCCTGTCTTTGGGCCCGGCCTCCAGGAGCAGGACAGAATCCGAGGCGTTCTCAGTCAGCCGGTTGGCCAACACACATCCTGCGGAGCCGGCCCCGACAATGACGTAGCTGTAAGAAGGTACCCTCTGGCTGGAGGTGGTAGTGCTGTAACTAGATGTCCATTTGGATGCCCATACTAGGGCCTGGATGGACCATGAGCGGGGTGCCAAGCTGAGACACCAGCCAAGACCAAAACTCATTGTTCTGGAGACAGTCATTGAGAGCATTATGGATCTTGGTCTGTTTGGTTATGGAGGAACAAATGGAAAGGGTGTGTTATCATTGTGAGTTATTTATAAATATTAAATGTAATGAATCAAAGGCCCACTATACAACATTTTTCATTTAATTAATCCGTTTCATACGGTTTAGGATGCTAAAATGAGTCATTACACGGCGAACAAACGGTGTAGATGCGCCACCGTGGCCTATAGCGGTACATACAGTACTTGCAATGTTCAGCAGCGCGGACCGCCTCCAATAGAATGCAGAATTGCTTAGCCCCTCTTTAAAAGGACATTTGGACTTCCAATAGCTTGAAAGACACTTCCTCTCATCACACACAACGGCATGGAAAAAAATCTAGGGCTGTACGATTTTGCCAAAAATCTACTTAATAATCAGCATATTTGTATTGAAGAGAATATCTTGTTGCGTTGAACCCCAATCCTTGTTTAACATAGTGTAGCTACAGTGGCTTGCAAAAGTATTCGGCCCCCTTGAACTTTTCCACATTTTGTCATATTACAGCCACAAACATTAATCAATTTTATTGGAATTCCACATGAAAGACCAAATCAAAGTGGTGTACACTTGAGAAGTGGAACAAAAATCATACATGATTCCAAACATTTTTTACAAATAAATAACTGCAAAGTGAGGTGTGCATAATTATTCAGCCCCCTGAGTCAATACTTTGTAGAACCTCCTTTTGCTGCAATTACAGCTGCCAGTCTTTTAGGGTATGTCTCTACCAGCTTTGCACATCTAGAGACTGAAATTCTTGCCCATTCTTCTTTGCAAAACAGCTCCAGCTCAGTCAGATTAGATGGGCACTGTTTGTGAACAGCAGTTTTCAGATCTTGCCACAGATTCTCAATTGGATTTAGATCTGGACTTTGACTGGGCCATTCTAACACATGGATATGTTTTATTTAAACCATTCCATTGTTGCCCTGGCTTTATGTTTAGGGTCGTTGTCCTGCTGGAAGGTGAACCTCCGACCCAGTCTCAAGTCTTTTGCAGACTCCAGGAGGTTGTCTTCTAAGATTGCCCTGTATTTGGCTCCATCCATCTTCCCATCAACTCTGACCAGCTTCCCTGTCCCTGCTGAAGAGAAGCATCCCCAGAACATGATGCTGCCACCACCATGTTTGACAGTGGGGATGGTGTGTTCAGAGTGATGTGCAGTGTTAGTTTTCCTCCACACATAGCGTTTTGCATTTTAGCCAAAAAGTTCCATTTTGGTCTCATCTGACCAGAGCACCTTCTTCCACATGTTTGCTGTGTCCCCCACATGGCTTGTGGCAAACTGCAAACGGGACTTCTTATGGTTTGCTTTTAACAATGGCTTTCTTCTTGCCACTCTTCCATAAAGGCCAACTTTGTGCAGTGTACGACTAATAGTTGTCCTATGGACAGATTCCCCCACCTGAGCTGTAGATCTCTGCAGCTCCTCCAGAGTCGCCATGGGCCTCTTGGCTGCATTTCTGATCAGCGCTCTACTTGTTCGGCCTGTGAGCTTAGGTGGACGGCTTGTCTTGGTAGGTTTACAGTTGTCCCATACTCCTTCCATTTCTGAATGACTGCTTGAACCGTGCTCCGTGGGATGTTCAAAGCTTTGGAAATCGTTTTGTATCCTAAGCCTGCTTTAAATTTCTCAATAACTTTATCTCTGACCTGTCTGGTGTGTTCTTTGGACTTCATGGTCCTATTCTCTTAGACAACCTGAGGCCGTCACAGAGCAGCTGTATTTGTACTGACATTAGATTACACACAGGTATACTCTATTTAGTCATTAGCACTCATCAGGCAATGTCTGTGGTCAACTGACTGCACTCAGACCAAAAGGGGCTGAATAATTATGCACACCCCACTTTGCAGTTATTTATTTGTAAAAAATGTTTGGAATCATGTATCATTTTCGTTCCATTCTCAAATGTACACCACTTTGTATTGGTCTTTCACGTGGAATTCCAATAAAATTGATTCATGTTTGTGGCTGTAATGTGACAAAATGTGGAAAAGTTCAAGGGGGCCGAATACTTTTGCAAGCCACTGTAACAAACAAGTCTATGCATTAAGTCTATGCAGTTCCAAAACAAAAAAAATTGTGTGCCTCTGCGATTTTGAAATTGCGATTATACTGCAAATGCGATTAATTGTCCAGCCCTAAAAAAATCTATCCTTCATTATTTAAAACCACTTAGTCCCCCCACCCCCGCTCCCTTCATTCAATGCCAGAAGGAGTAATTTCAAATCATCAAATTCAAAGACATGAAAGCCCAGGGTCTTAGCTTTCATTTGAAACCAATTTTATGTTTCTAGGTAAAGGGGTTTTCAAGTTGTAAACTTTTGAATGTCAGTAGGCCCTCTTGTTTACAAAAAGTTCCTTTGGGAGTTTACATAGCGGTCCCAAGCAAAACGCATAGACAAATCTTTACAAAAATTAATGTGAAAAGTCATATTTTTGGTCTTGGCCTTGACTAGTTAGTTCATAGACATTTGAAATGAGCGGAAAAAAACTTAGTTCCAACCTCTGTAACTCTGTGTCAATATGTCACAGAAACATATATATTCTTCTAGAACAAACTTGAGGGCGTCACCTTTCCAATGGTATGAGGCACATCCCTGAGTCTAAAACTATGTAGGAACTGTCAAGCTTTTAATTTGGGTATGCCGTTTTTTTGAAAAACAGGAAAAATAGGGGTGTGCCTTAATAGGCACTGTAAACGCTCAGTAGGGGGAAGATAGGGCACACTGCATAATTCCACGCTCTGATGAGTGTCAGTTTATGACTTTCTGTTAATGATTTCTAAATGGCTCCATTATGTCAATTCGCCTATATGTGTGGGTCCACATGTTTGACAGAGTGAATAACTTTGCAAAGCGAGAAAACACCTTATGTGCTCACAAAACGGGCCAGCGGAGTAGCGAGACCAATGACAGAAATGTCTTACAACGCTGAAGCAACTGCAGGCGTTTTGCGTTCAGAGTCTGGTTACGTCTTAGTTTGCACAATAAATTTAACCTGAACACTTGCTTGACACACAGGTCTGCATTATAGTCTAGGCCGTTGAACAGGTTAACATGGGACAACGTCGTCGACGGAGAGAAAAAGCAGAAAATTATAAGGGCAGACGGCCGTTGACTAGGATTAACTCAGGCCATCAACCATATTCAAGATCAGAATCACAACAATGTGAAGAAACATACTTACGTGAAAAAAACACTTCGCAGCATAAGCTACAAAAGTTTACGAAAACAACAGTCGCCAGCTGACTGCTAACTACACACAACTGGCTTTAGGGGCGGAGTTGAGAGACGTATTTGCCTCCACCTCTCCACTAAGCTAGTGCCTTGAGAGGCACTTTACTCTAAGAAATCTTTCAACCGCCAGTGGGCACCAATGAGCATTTTTATTTTGTCTAAATGGATCGAGATGCTTTAAAGAAGATCGGTCACGTTTTCGTAGAAGAAGCCAACATATATGCCTTGACTTTAAGGTCTGTGGTCAGGCCACACAAATAACTAAAGCCATAATGCCATCGCTCGGCTGAAGACAGCGCTATCTACGGGTTATTGAAGTGTTCATGATCATTGACGTTTAAACGTAAACTGCTCAGTAGTACGGTATAATTTTGAATAGCCTATAAGCAAAACATGATGCCCCATAACTTTGGAGTACTAAAATGGTAAATAAGCAATAATGTTAAACTTGTGATTTGTTCTATGTGAATATGAACAACATTGTCTTATAACACGATTCCTAAAAATATACATCAAGGTTACTGATTTTACTGGTGTGGCGCCTTTATGACTTTATTAAAAAAAAAAAAA
>JAGFZM010004157.1:0-24036 GCA_017657215.1 Limnothrissa miodon
CACACACACACACACACACACACACACACACACACACACACACACACACTTACAAACGCTCTACTGCATGCTTGCATGTCCTGTGTAGTGTTCAGTAGTGTTGCAGCTGCTGCGTCAGTACTCTGCTCTTAGAGGCTCTCGCTTGTTGTCCTGCCAGTCCTCACCGTCTCGGCCTACAGGTCACGTGACCATTATCCCAAGACTATAGGCCATGGGAGCAATTGCTTCCTTCATGGGAGCAATTGCTTCCCCGTAACTGTTTACCGTAATCCCTCAACAATTACTGGTGCAGTTCACAATCCATGTCGTGCCTCTGAAAGGTCGTGGGTTTGTAGTTTGTGCCAGGTGGCAGTTTGCCAAAGTTCCAGAGAACACAACTGGTTCTGTGAAACATTCAGTTCTCCAGGCCAAAGCAAGCCAAGTATACCTAGTCTGAGGTCTGCAGATTGTGTGTTGTTTGTAAAATAAATAGCAGGTATGTGTGTCACAGTTCCAAGGCAACATTTATGTTTCTGACATCTACCAATATTACTGAGGATGTTTGGACATGATAAGATGTCACTATATGTATTTGCTGTTGATACTTCAAGTGATTTCTGGTCCTGTACAGAAGGCTTGTCGGCAGATTATCAAATGATGTTTTTTTTTTCAGTACAGAGGTTCCCCCAGGACATTTGAGTTCTGATGAAATAGTAAATTGGCAAAGCAAAATGACATAAAAATGACACATGGAATAGACAGAAGGTGTGGTGTCATGTGGCTGTTGTCCATGTTTATTACTAGAAATTCTGATTGAGTGCTTTGAGAATTTTCATGGGATGATATATTAACGGAACATGGATCCTGTAAAAGTTACCTGATTGAACTCCTTGCACTCCTTGAGTGAATTATCAAATGTCATATCAGGCTATTCTCAGCCAGACTTGACTTGCCTTTCATGATGTGGAGCTATATCTTAGAATTGTTATGATTCTCAGTTAACCATGGATTGATCGCTATCAGGGCAACCGCTAACTGATTTTTTTTTCCATTACTGCAGTTGGGTTAGCCACTTGAATCATGAATCTGCCCAAGGTTTCTTCCCAGAAAAACACAGATAAAACATAAGGGAGTTTTTCCCTGCCCCTGTTGCTCATTGGTGCTTTTTACTGTGAAGGGCCATAAGACAATGTTATTGTAAAAGGCACTGTAGAAATACATTTAAATACAATTTAAATACAAAGATAATAATTTCAGTGCCTTTCTGGATTCTATTCAGTTCTCGATTCCCATCACTTCCCCGGGGCTTGCAAACCCCAAGCAGACATGGCTTTCACATTTCTTGCTGGCTCAGTCATGCTGAATCTATTGCATCCAATGGATCTCATTGTCTACAGCTATTGCATTGTAGGTCGGGGCGCTACTGCTGAACATTGCAAATGCAGTTCCTATCGCTGTAGGCGCTTTCTAAACCGCTGACTTCATGATGACTCATGTTATCACCCTAAACAGTATAAAACGGATTAATTAACTGAAAAAAAGTTGCTTAGTGGGCCTTTAAGGCTTTAGGGTCTAGGGCTGAGGATGTAAGAGGAATATAGCATCAGCCATTTTATTTTTCGAGCAAGACAGAGATGGCATGAGAGTTTCAGGAGAGCATGTTTGACAGAGCTGTCTAAGTGACCGTTAGTCCACTTCACTGATACCCCATCTCTGCATCTGCACGCCGCTGACTGAGGAAGTGGTTGTGTGGTCTGTTCACTCAGATGACGAGGTAACGGTGGGGAAGTTCTATGCCACCTTCCTGATACAGGACTACTTCAGGAAATTCAAGAAACGCAAAGAGCAAGGCCTTGTGGGAATCCATCCAGCTAGGCTCAACACTGCCATTGCACTGCAGGTAAGACCTCACAGTGTGTGTGTCTGTGTATGCATGTCTGTGTGTGTGTGTGTATGTGTCTGTCTATCTCTGTGTGTGTGCGTGATTGTGTGTGTGCTCATGTGCTCCACCTTGAGTGTCATTGCCATAATGTAACTCATTGTACAGGTGACGCGCACAAATACACAGAATACTAAGAAAACCATTCCTCAGAATGCTGAGATTTTTTTTCTGCCACTTGTAAATACAAGCACTTAAGATGCTGCGTCAATAACTGTTTGGTACTTTGGTCTTGTACTGGCACTTCCACTGAAACACCGCTCCCTGTTTCCAGAGAACAGATAGCCTACCTCACACCCATCAGTTTCTGTTCCATGAGGACTACTTTGAAAACAAAAAACAAACAAAAAAACAGATGTACAGATTGTTGGATTACTACATTGTTTATTTATCGTATTAATTTGCTTGTTTGACTCATTTGCCAGTCCTGCCCTCTTTACAACCCCATTTCACCTCAGGATACGCCTATATTGTTTTGTTTGTTTTCAAACTACCTAAACATGTCCATTAAAGGAGCTTCCGTTCCAATCTGGCACCCTCTACAGATTGTAACGGAAGCATTGCCATAATGCAAGTCAATTGTAGTTTGATTTGAACTACAGATCGCTACCCGATTGGGCAAACTTGTTTAGTGCCATTAAAGCCGATAGAGGGCCGCAGAGCAAATGCAGCAAGTATCGTTCACCTTGTTACGAGTTGATGGTTCACCGAAACGATTATGGAAACATTATTTTAAAGTTTTAAAAAGTCCTTGGTGCTGCTTTAATAGCTTAAATGTTTGAGGTTATGTTAATTTCATAAAATGTCAGCAAATATGCACTTCTTTCAGCTTGAGGAATTGGAGAGGGGGGCGTGTGAATGTGTTTGTCTCACGTTCATTGCGCAGGAGTGTTCAGTGCATAGTGCAGTATTTTGGGACGCCATTGAAACAGCATCGCTGTGACTGTACCCCCTTACAGGCTGGCCTGCGCACACTGCACGACATTGGCCCCGAGATTCGCCGCGCAATATCCTGCGACCTGCAGGATGAAGACGCCCTTGCAGAAGAAGAGGACGAGATCTACAGGGTAGTGTGCATCGTGTGTGAATTGTGCCTTCCTATAGTAGGGCTATCCCAGACTTAAGAGGGACTCGAGTGTTTTGCATTATGGCTGTGATGTCAACTGTGCGATAGTTACACATGTGTCTCACATCTCAGTCGCACATCCTGGTCCGTGGTGTACACGAGGGTACAGTTTCAAATGCAGCCTGGGATCATTTTACAGCTTAAGGCCAAATAATTTCCAGCCTATTAAAAAAGAATAATAAATAATAATTGATAATATTTAATAAGTAATACGCAATAAACAAAAGAATAAAACTCCTTCACCAATAAATAAATAAATAAATAAAACCAATGAATGAATAAAACTAATTTCCTCGCAGAGAAACGGAGGCCTTTTTGGCAACCACCTTAACCATGTGAACGGGGACAACCGTGGTGCGGCCCCCCAGACCAATGTCACCCAGCGGCCCCTTCAGGTTCCTCCGCTTCCCTGCCTCAGCCACGTGGAGCCTGTGCGCTCACTGTCCGACGACGGCCCTCTCTGTGCCAACCTCAACGCCGCTGTCTGCCACAAGTCCTCCAACGCCAACCTCAACAATGCCAATGTGCCCACTGTGCCCGCCACGGCCAAAGGGGGGCACCACCAACCCTCTGAGCACGCGGCTGCCAGCCGGCTGCACTCCCTCGGCTCTTACCTCAACCACAGGAGTGACGCTGACTCTCACAGGAGGGTTCATTCCAGAAGGTGTGTGTGTGTGTGTGTGTGTGTGTGTGTGTTGGTTTTACCCTTTTGGTTTTTCTTGTTCCAACATGTTAATTATTATTTTTCCTTTTGTGTGTAGCGTTGTGGCTTTGCACTTTTGGAATGTATTTTTCCAGAGCACATTTTGCCCTGTGGCATTTCTGTGTGTTGGGAAATATGGTAGCCATTTTGATTTGGCTCTGACATCCTCTATCCTCATAGACCCTTTCATTTATTAGACATTTTTTGTATGTGCACGAATGATTAACCATGTTTGGTTTGCTTTTGTTGGTTTTGTTCTGTTTTGATTTTCATTTTGTGCTTTTCCTCTCCCTCTCTCCAACTTGCATCTCCTTCCACTTGGACAGAGCGCGCTACTATGAGACCTATATTAGGTAGGTTTGTGTGTGTGTGTGTGTGTGTGTGTGTGTGTGTGTGGTAGAGCACCGATGCATCCTAGCTCAAAGATGCTTTTTACTGTAGACAATAGATGAAGTCCTGGGCCCTCACATAGACGCTCGTCATTGGCTACTTTATTTTAAAAGTCTTTAATGTTTCAGGACTTTAACTTTTTTTAGGGTGATACTGGGTGATGCTTTTTTAGGGTGGTACTGGGATTCAGCTGATTACTTAACACGTCCACTCCTGTGCTTTTCCCCCCTGCAATCAAGGTCCGATTTGGGGGCCAGCCGTTACCCCACCATCCGGCGAGAGGAGCCTGTGTCTGGCCATGGCAGTGATGAGGAGCGGGGCTTTGGAGAGTACTACAGCGGGGAGGACTTCCAGGAAGACGACATCATGCTGGCAAGGGACAGGAGGTACAGCTGTACTGCTTCACCATCACAACACTGATCAGATCAGTTGTTTACAGCAGCTAAAACCAAATGAGGTGCCCAAGTTTTCCCAAGTAATCCAACTTTGTATAGAAGCGTAATTATTAATTAAATGCAAATTTAACACCAAATGTTTTCTTTATTTTAAAAAATCGAACTAAAACTCACAAGCTAAAATTACTGCCATTGGTGTATTTAATACTCTGTCAATAAATCTCGTATACTTCTCCTGTGGTGTCCCTGTGAATTTGGGTACACTTGCAAAGTCTAATGCATCAGGTTAACAGATCAGGAGATTGAGAAAGCCACTGCAGAAGCCTGAAGATCATCAGATGTAAAGTCAGGTGCAAGTACAATCGAAAGTGTTGACGTTGGACATGGACATTTAGCTGACAATTTTATCCAAAACAACTGCCTCTATTATAAATATATGCTGTCTGGTTATCTGTTGTTCAGCATATATGTTAGTTCTGATGTTGAGCGGTTTTGTTAGTTAGATATTTTTGTTTTTCGTCGTCTTGTTTAGAAGACTCTACCGGGAGTACCATGACAGCATGGGGGATTTTGACCCAGAAACACCCAGGGGTTACCACCAACCTGAGTGCTTCTTTGACGACGATGAGCAGCCTATCTACCAGGAGAACAGCAGAAGGTCACCCATACGACGACTGCTGTCCACATCCCCGCAGAGTAAGATCACTGGATGTGTCAAACATGAAACACAATTTTTAATTTTACAAATTTGGGGAACAAAATGGGGAAAAAAGTTTTTTTTAATATATGAACTAAAATAGAATTTATTGTATCATTGCACAGGTTGGTATATTTGGCATTAACTCGATTTTCATGAATCTTTGTAATAAATGCATATTAATTCAACTTTTGAATGTTGAAAGACAAAATAAAAAGATAAAAGTAAAAATATAATTATGATGCAGTGTAACGGTTGTTGACCAGGGGTTCACAATAACACGCAGATTATAATGAGACTATACTACAATGACAGGAGGGAATTGGCAGCTAGCCTTTAGTAAATCACCCTCCCAACAGGAAGAGAGGTGCTAGTGTTGCATTATGGGATATTGAGTCACCCCCCTCTGCTGTTGTCCGTTGTCCTGGTTAGCTCCTCACAGATCAGCCTTCAATTTTGAGTGTCTGCGCAGACAGAGTAGTCAGGACGAGACGCCACAGTCGCCCTCTTTCCACCACCTCACTGCTCTGCCTCTCCAGCTGATGCAGCATCAGGTAGCACAACACACACACACATACACACAGGCCAAAATAAATATGAGCGCATGTGCAACACTAGCAAAATATACAACAGAACACAATCCAATGTACTGTTCTCTCAAAAGACAATGACAGACACATAACATTTAAAAACATGGAAGGCCATTTCTCCTGATTGTGTCCTGACTGTGCCTTTCTATGGCTGCTCAGGTGATGGCGGTGGCTGGCCTGGACACCAGCCGGGTCCGTCTCTCCCCAACCCGCTCCGTCCGCTCTTGGGCGACGCCGCCCACCACACCCTCGGCCGCCTACACGCCTCTGATCCAGGTGGACTGGCATGGCGGGCCCCCCAGTGCCACCAGCAGCCCTGGCTCGGCCCGTGGCAGCTCCTGGTACACGCCACAGTTGCCCGCACGCCTGTCCCGCACCGGCACCCACTCGCGCAGCTTTACACACCACCGGCCCACGCACCCAGCCGCCAACCGCTCGTCGCACGGCCCTCCCGCCTCGGGGTGCCTGCAGATCCCGCTGGATCTTCACAGCAAACACAGCCAGAAGAGAGGAAGTGCCGACAGCCTGGTAGAGGCAGTGAGTGAAACTGCCGGGGGCTCCGGTTCCACGCTATGAGATGTCTTTTGTATAATGCGCTACACAAATAAAATTGAATGTAATTGTTGTGTCCCCTCAATCACAGGTACTGATCTCAGAGGGCCTGGGGAAGTACGCAAAGGACCCCAAGTTTGTGGCGGCGACCAAGCAGGAGATCGCCGATGCGTGCGAGATGACCATCGACGAGATGGAGAGCGCCGCCAGCAACCTGCTTAATGGCAGCTTGGCAGACGGCGCGGCCTCGGACAACGCAGACAACGTTACGCTCCCTCGCCAACGCAGTCTGCACTACTACAGTGATGAGGAAGTGGAGCCAAGCGGCAAACACGAAGAGGACCTGACCGACGAGATGATATGCATCACCATGCTATAGCAGGAACATCACCACCGCAGACATACATGGGGACAATGGCTTTTTCTTTTTGGTTTTTAAAGTGCCTTTCCAAACAGGGAACAATAGAGGACAGGTCTTGCAGGAGCAGGTATAATTTGGAGCAGTAGTATAAAGTGGTCAGTGGTCAAAAACAAAATGTGGGGCCCGTTGTTATATTTGAGATATTTGAGGAGAATTCAGTAGTGGAGGACAGAGGAGTGTTAATGGTCTGAAAGTAGACAGCTAGATGCATGTTATTTCAATGAGGTGAGTTAAAGGTGCAGTCCGTAAATCTGAATTTTGAACTTTCACAGTCTTTTTATTCTGTGTTCAGTGTTTATACTTAAAGAGTCTCTTGGTCATTACTTATAGCTTTGGGGGGGGGGGGGGAATAACTAGGGTTAGGGTTAAGGCTCACACTAAGCCATGAACAGCCTAAGTCAATCAACACAGCCCATGAGAAGCATGGAAACTTGGACACTAAGCACAACTATCAACAAATTTTGCCAAAACCGAATTGTGGACTGCATCTTTAATTGGCTTAGAACAAGCCTCTTCACCTCCTGCTGTGGATTTACTCTTTTCACATATCAACCAATCAGATTTCCTGTTACAGTCATATCCTCTCCTCCAATGCCTTACCCCATTTCCTGTTTACCCCAAAAACCCTTGAATAGTGAGATGTAGTTTCTGAAAACTGCCATTCCATTTTATTCCTTTCTATGGTGTCATAAATGTTTTTACTTAGATATCAAGGCATCTAATCCAGATTATCAAACTTGAAAGTCAAACTCGCTTTTGTCATTACATTTTTCCCACATCACATCCCACAGACACACAAACAGCCAGGCAATGAAAGTAATTTTGTTGCGGTATATTATTTATGATAATATTGTAGACATTCATTTAAAAGAGAGACTTTATATTTTGTAAGAGACTGGGCCTAATGCAGATATCTTAGCAATATCCTCCATCTTCTTGTGGAATAGATTGCTATTATTTACAGTAACTCCAGTAGATGTGTTTTATTATGTACAATGTTATTTTGCCTTTTTTTCGCACTGATGCATTGAATTCAAGCATAGCTGTTTTATGATATTAGAATGATATAGAATGATATTGAGCCAATGGAAATTTACACCACACATGATATGCAGAAGATCTGTTTTCTGTAACAACACTTAGCTACTGCAACCATTTACTCTAGTATGTCTGTGTAAGTGTGTGTGTGTAAGTGTGTGTGAGTGTGTGTGTGTGCGTGCGTTCACACCACATTCATAATTCTCAGTGTATAGTTTTAGTGGTGACCACAGTCAAAACTGACTCTTCTGTCTATCCTGTGCTTGACAAGTGCACAAGTAGAGAATCCTTAAATGTTTTTTGTTTTTTTTTGCATTTACAATGCTGCTTGATGAGTTGGTCAAAAAAACTATTTTATACATGTGATTTTACAGAAGAGAAACAAATCTTTCTGTGCAGAGACCAGAGACTACATCAGTGCTCCCCAGCTTCCCTTTTTTCTTACTTACAAACCAACAGATCATTTTGATATGGAGCTCGGGACATTGGTTTCAGTGAACTCAGCCTGCTTCTGTTTTATACCCGGTCAGGAACTATATTCTCTGGTGACTACAAAACGTTGAATGATCTTTTTGTAATTGTAAAAATGTGAACACTGTTGGTGGTTTCACCCAGTCCTCAGGTACAGATTCTTCCACTCTCGCACCCCCCCCCCCCCCCCCCATTCTGGAACAGTCCTGGAGCCGCCGTCTTGAGACCATCACTGCCATCAGCACTGCTACTGACGACATGACCTTCAGCGACCTTCAGCCTCTGACCTTCCAGCGCCCTCTCCACAGCCAGCCGGTTTGAATGGGGCCTGGCGACTATGTGCTGCTGCTGTTTGCAAACATGAACACACCTCGGTCACATCTGTCCAAAGCAACTGACTGAACTGTAACTGCCATTTACTGTACTTCCTCCACCAAATTATTTTTTGTACCAAGTTATAATAAACATTTGAAATCTTTTTGGAAAAAAAAGATTGTGATGATTCCTAAACAAACTAGATGTACCACCTAGCGGTACATAATATAGCCACCGCACATTATTACATGTGCCAAGAAGAATGGCCATTTGTTCATTCATAGTCTCAATTCCTTTATTCCTGAATTCCTTTTTTAACTTCATGTAAGGCCAAGTACAAAGGGTGTCTCAGGAGCAGTGTGACGAAGATGGGCAATTTTTGGTCTGTCAATAGGTGGCACTACAGCGCACATGGGTGCATGAGGGCTCACTGGATGCAGCTCCTTGAAATCTACCTCAGCTGCTACACATTATGGGGCTACTGGGACTACGTCTACTGACTCTCAAGAGTTTATACCTCGCCCGTCAAGGGTGTTTAAACCCCCTTAATACCCCTTTGGGGAAGGGGGTTCCTGGGACTACATGTGAACCAGGTTTCAAGGGACCTGGGAAACCCTGGCAATAATTTGATGAGGGAAATGGGTGCCACTACACACCACATGCGTTTACTGTACATTTTTGACTGTTTAGTTTAACTAAGTTCCGTGCTGAGCCAAGATAATAGTTTCAACAGTGTAGAGCCGAGCCCAGAGCAAACCAGCAATCCTATATTTTTTCAATCCCAACATTTTGTGTATGGATTGTGTAAGATTGAAGCAAAGGCACTTAGCCAGTCACCCAAGCTGTCGTCTGAGGCATTCTATAGTCCCCACCCAGTTTCATAACCCCACCTCCTGTAGGTTCATTCCCCCTGAGTGACCCCACTAAGGGTTTGCCTGTGGCCTGGACACTACATACAATATGAGGATTTTGAAAGTGGATTTTAAAATCTATGACTTTATTATTTTATTTCAAGTCAACAGCAAATGTAGTTATAACTTTAACACAAGTGCTAAATTGATTATAATGAAGGTTTAAACTGTGCAATTACATCACATGTAACAAATAAAATGACAAATGAAAACTAGAAAAATGAAATGTAAACATTGATCATGTGTATTCGATCAAATAATCTGCACGCACACGGGCAAAAAAAAAATCACATTATAGGACGTAATGGGTGATTTCCTCCAAGGTGATAAGGGGAGGAAAAAGGCAAATGTAGGCAGCACTGTAGAGGATATGAGTGATCTTTTCTGTTGATTAGGTTGCTCATTAGCTGTGGTTGACATTCGCACAGCAGTGAGTGATGCATCCTATCAGTTCCATTTTAGGGAGTTAATGAAGAGAGGGTATGAAGTCACAGTTAAGATAAAGTCTTGTTCAAATAGATCTCATTTCTACACATCAGTTATATCAAAGGAGCTTTTAAACGAACTGAACACAAAACACAAGACATAATTAAAAGAACATTTGTAAACATTTTGAAATAAGGCTGAACAGTTATTTTTTCGCAGTTGGTTAATCTATTGTGTAGGTTCTTGGTTAATCCATTGACTGTCCTTCTGAACACACAAGATCATGCCCTCCAATTCCTCATTTGTTAACACTGCAAAGATATTCAGTCATACAGGAACAGCTGACAACTTCAAGTAAAAACAAACAAAAAAAAACAATCATTGTTAATGAATTTGTCAACAACTATTAGATTTATTGATTGAAAAGAAAAAAAAAAACATTGTAGCTCAATTCCAGAACTACATCTAAATTTGATAATGGCACACAAGGACAGAAATAACACTGAAAATCATACTGGTGGTAAGACTTAAAAAGATACACATAGTTTACACATAGTTTAGTTTGTATCCGTGTCCCTTGAAACTGAATTCGGTTTTTGAAGTTTTTCACATTTCTAGTGTTTGAAGATGCCCTGCCTTATTTATGGGATTTCAAACTGTTCTCTGAGGTTCATCTGAAAGATGGTATGTAAGTGAAGTTGGGCTGAAAATGGTCCAAACAGATTAACGTAAAAGATTAACAGTGCACTATGTAACCAATTTAAATCACCCTAGAGTAATCCAGTGGCATCCCTCAATGTTTCATTTTATGGGCCATCCTTTGTAAAATTGACCATCTTTTCCAATTGGGCTTACTTTTGTTTATTTCTTTTCACTGACTACTGCAGACAGCGAAGATGGTATTATATTTTTACATGCACCATAAACCCAAACTCATATAGATCCATAATATTTTAAAATCAACAACTAAAAAAGGTTTTTGTGTGGCAGGGCACCTTTGAAGACACAGGCAGAGACACCATGTATTAAAGCAGCAGGAGCAGGTGTTTTCAGACTTGGCTCAGAGACCCCTAATGGAGCAGAATATTTTCCAAGAAACCCACATAATTGCAACATACCAGTTTATAGCCATTTGTTCTGTTAGATGATTTCAGACGTTTTGCGTTTACTTTTTGTAGCAAACATTTTCACAGACCCCCAGGAAATGCAGGGAGCCAGAATACAGTGTACCTGATGTATTATAGACCATTTAGAGAGAGTATGATGAACTGTTCCCATTTTAACACTGATTAGGGCTGTTGGGTGTGATTATTAGAGAGACACCATCATTCAGGAAAATACTCTAATTTTCCAACTCCCCTCAAGCTAAAACAATTATATTTGACCTTTCTCCAGTTCATTCTGCTAAAATTTCAAACGTCTGGATGAACTAGAAGAAGGTAAAACCTAATTGAGTTGAGAGGAATAAAAATATTTTCCCCAAATAGTGCCTTTTCATAAACATAGCAGATGTAGTATGGGAACAAATTACCGGCATTGTTTAGGTTTTGCTGTTAAGACTGTATATAATGAAGAGAACTGTATATAATGACTGTATAGAATGGAGTGTGGGTGAACCTGGCTGAAAGCATTACTGCTGTTCAGAGTTATAGTGCTGATATATTTGTATTAGATAATGCTGGTGTCTAGTGTATAAATGAAACCTTGCTCATTTTCCCCAATTCCCCAAATAAACAGTCTAGATACTTATCAGTATCAAAGACGCAAGAATGTTTGTTCCCCTAAACTAAATAATTACTTTGGTACATGATTTACAATCATATTTCTAAACATTCAACATTGTTTCTTTTAAATTTCATAAATTCTTCAAAAACATTTGATATGTATAACTCTTGAAATATGGCGGCAATCTTCAATCTTCTATGGCATGCACTGTTTCTGGTTTTATCCAACCAGTTTTGTTGATGGTACCCTTTGGTTATCCCAACTGAAAGAGATTTAGCTGCTCAAAAAAAGTTTTAAAGCAGTGCCATCATATGGACTGCTGCCAATTACATGCTGCATAAATTCTACACTACCAATCCTACAATCCATACTGCTCTCATTTAAAAAAATGAATTATAATCTCCAGGACGGCTTAGAGGAATGATTTGATAATTTCAGAAGCACTGATTAAGACTAATTATTAAAATGCACTTTAAGGCATCACAGATTCAGGTTCAACCTTTCACACATATAACTACCATTGAGATAATATAATGATAGTAATATTTGTATGTGTTTGGCCTGTAGCGTATAACAAAGCAAAGTACCAGTTAGTGTATGGTGCTTCAGTGTGGTAGCATCTGAGCAGGACAAGTGCGTAGCCTCTCATCGCTGTGTCTCCAGGCTGGCCGGCTGGTAAACATCTACCCCAGGGTCATGCAGGGACGGCAGGCCCTTAATGATGTCAGCAGCCTTCTCAGCTATCATGATGGTGGGCGCGTTCAGGTTGCCGCTGACAACGCTGGGCATGATAGAGGCATCCACCACGCGGAGCGCATCCAGCCCATAGACGCACGTCTGGGGGTCCACCACGGACATGCGGTCTGTGACGGCGCCCATCTTGCAGGTGCAGGACGGGTGGTAGGCGCTGTCTGCCTTCTGACGCACAAAGGCGTCGATGTCTGCGTCTGTGGTAACCCCTGGCCCTGGCTGGACCTCAGGACCTCGGAAGGGATCGAAGGCCTTCTGAGCGAAGATCTCCCGCGATAGTTTCACACACTGCCTAAACTCCCATATGTCTATGTCTGAAGAAACAGAAAGCGAGACAGACAAATAATTGTGTAAGAAACTACAAAAAATATCTTCAAACATAAAAGTTATTTTTATAATTTATCTTTTTTATTTAAATAAATATTTCTTATATATTATTTGCAAATTCTTGTGAATAATTTAAAAGGTCTAATTAGGCGATTCTACATTTCCCAAATAGCCGAGACAGAAGCAATTGTCAAAATTTCAATGTCAACCATTTTATTGCATTTTAGACAACCTGTGAAAGGGGCTTAATATGTTAAAAACCGAACTATCCCTTTAACTAAACACTAGGACTTCCTTCCTTTCACTATGATAAATGAGAATCTTCACAGAAGTGAGATGTCTGTTGGTCAGTGAATGTCAACCATGTGCTAACCTGTGGTGAGGTAGTTGGGCTGAAGAATTGGGTGCTCCTTTGGGTTCCTGGTCTTGAGTTTCATCCATCCAATACTGGTGCTCCTCATTGGGCCGACATGAACCTACAACAGTGAAGAACAAAATCTCTTCAGTGACACCAGGACCAAGAAGAATCACTCTATTCAGTCAATCATAATAGATGGGCTAAAGGATTCTTTGTTTATCTAGAACAGCGGTGGGAAAACTTATTTACTCGGGGGGCACAATGGGTTATAAAATTTTATCAAGGGGTCATGGCAGGAGCAGAAGGATGTAGTGTTTATATAAAGTGTATAAAGTAGTATAAAGGACATGTAATAGGTAGTAAAGAATGGATATGCAAGGCTTTGTGAAAAATGCATTAACACCAGTATGCAGACATTGCAGGGGAAATGCTACAAGGTTATATTATTTAGGCCAATAAAATTATAGGTTTGGCGGGCCAGATTAAAATTAATGTAAGGTCCAAGATTCTATGTGTTTTTTAATGTCAGTCAGCTTTTTTTATGTTTTCAAAACTGTCTAAAAATGATCGCAACCATTTACCATTAAACCAGTACATCTAGCTATACATAATGGGCGGAATTCTCCGGGGTGCTTAAGTCTGCATTCTGCCATAGGCTGAAATCAGTCCTTTGCGCGACGGGGCAACCCTTAAATTGGGGCGTATCTAATGAAAAGGCTCCTTACGCGTATTCTCCTCCTGACTTAAAGGGATAGTTCGGTTTTTAACACATTGAGCCCCTTTCACAGGTTGTCTAAAATGAAATAAAGTGGTTGACACCAAAATCTTGATGATTGCTCCTGTCTCGGCTATTTGGGAAATATAGAATTGCCTCTGCCTGCCTTTAAAATGGCTAGCAATGGGCATTTGTTGTTTCTATCCTTTAAACACTGGTTTTAAAAAAGTGATACTCATGGAGTGATTAGTGGCATTTGCTGATGTTCCAACCCAAGTATCGTAGCAAAATACAGTTTCTGTCATGTCACGGACGATTTTGAACATGCCAATGTTTGAAACATTATACGGTATATTACATTGTTCATAATTATTTCTAAACTACATTTATCAAAACCACAAGAAATTATCAAACAAAATCAACTCTGTTCCTGTTTTTTTTTTTAATCCTCGTCTATGTCCTGTTCTAAATATTGTTCAATTAAAATACGAGAGTACGACCATATTTCTACCATGTTCTCAAAAATGAAAACCAAAATCACAGGCCTGCATTTGCTTGCTTGAGTGGGAACGAGGAGAACACGCAAACAGCCACGCATTTATCGGCCTGTCCTGGTAGTGTGACTAACACACTCTGCGCTTTCCTTTGGACCATGAGGCCTTTGCAGATCAGCAAGGAACGATTCACCAAAAAAAAAAAAAAAACGGTCGGTGATCATCAAGGTCACAAGCGAATCTGGCATCTGGGTTGTTCCAGGGAGTTCCAGTGGGTAATCTTAAATCGCACATCTGATTTCATAGTAGGCCTACTATAGTTTGAGAAGTGCACAATTTCGAAATGACATCGCCTTCACTGAGATCTTTTTTTTTGTGTGTGTGACTACAATCTTCTCCTCCCTGTCTTCCATGGAACAAACAAGCTAAGGTAGAAGGAGCACATTTTAAATGGTTTACGCTGGTCCATAGGCACAGACGCTTAATCTTGTCATGTGATATGCCTATTCCAATTTAAAGTCATGGTTGGCACTTTCTGTTGACTACAACAGCATTTTCATGGTTAATCCAAAAGTCCTTGTTCCATATTTTCCTGATAGCCACAATCCACGACATTGGCACTGAGACTGCCCTCTATTTTGGGTTAATACTGCCCCTTTCGTAAACACGCCTCGATTAGGACTTTAAGCGCTTATCGGAGAATTCCGCCCTATGTATAGACACAATGTTGGGTTGAATGTCACAGTCTGGTTTGTTGCTTTAAAAATGTACATGCATTGCATTTGTAATTTATACCATCCTGAAAAACAAAAGTGCAAACTAGTGGCTTGTACGCCTCTAAATGAACCCAACATGTTCAATAGAACATGAAGCCTTGTGATCTTTAAAGGAGAAATCCGGTGTGATTTGGACCTGGACTGTACTGGAAGCTGTTACCGAGTACAAACATATATCCAATGCCCACCTCCGTTCACCCCCAGCATTAAGCCGTTTTTAGCCGGAGCTTTCATTAACCTTACACTGCTAGCTATAGGGGCACAGCTTTGCCTATGCAGATAAATCCATTAACAAGGTTCAAAGTTACTCCACACTTCACTGGTAGACTTCTGAGGGCCCTGACATTTAAAACGAGACAATGAGAACTTTGAAAGTGTACAGGACCTTTATTAAAAAGACAGTTTATAGTCGCCACCATCTTGAAATTAATTCATGATAAGTCGATTGACGAGCTACAACCTTATACATGTCTTTGGTCAAACTCTTTTAAGTTTCATCATTTGTTGGTGCTTTAGTGCTCATGTAGACAGTCATCATATATTTTCAGCTGAAATCCAAGCACTTATGTACAGAATATAATTTTCAATCTGTTCCCCTGTCCTATCTGTTTGTCAATCGACTTATCATGATTTAATTTCAAAATGGCGGTGACCACAAAATTCTGTGAAGGTACTGTCTGTATTTATGGTCTTTTTAATAAAGTACCTGTTTACTTTCAAAGTTCTCATTGTCTCGTTTTAAATGTCAGGGCCCTCAGAAGTCTACAAATGAAGTGTGGAGTTACTTTGAACCTTGTTAATGGTGTAAAAATAGCGATTTATCTGCATAGGCTAAGTAGTGCCCCAGTGTAAGGTTAACAAAAGCTTCGGCTAAAAACGGTTTAATGCGGAATGCTGGGGGTGAACGGAGGTGAGCATTGGAATCTTTATCTTACTGTTTAACTCAGAGCTTACTTCTAGGGAAGATACTTAATGAGACACATATTACCAAAATGTGTGTAATATTTAGGCCTGTAGTATCAGTGACCTAAGATAAGATAAGATATACTTTATTGATCCCCAAGGGAGAAATTCAAGATGGTGGAGTCACCTTGGCTGCCATTCATACGGAGCCAATAGAAAGAGAAAGAAACTGGAATACATAGGGAAAGAGGAGGAGAGAAAAGACAGCCCACCAGACGATACACCAAATAGGGAGTATAGTTTGGTGTCACCTGATATTTGTCATAACTAGGGCTAGCACATATGTTGGAAATGGACTCAAAGAGGCTTACTGAAACTTACATAACATTTTAAAACAGATATTATAGATTTTTTGCATTTACTGCTGTGTTTTATGAAGGCCACATGGCGTTAACAGTCCAATGAGATCACTGAGAGCATAAAGTAGTTCTGTAATGGGAGACTTGTCTCAACCCATCAAACTTCAGTCATTTTTTTCAGCAGAAAAAATACCAGACTACCAGAGTACATTCATTGAATGATTTTTTTAAAACTTGGTGGTGAATGGGACTTCACGCTTTATAACTTTGATTATACTGATTTTGCCAGCAGAGAAATGTCCTTCCCCCATTCTATTGAAGGTGAACCAGACAATTTATGGGAATGTTGTATTCAACTAAACTGGCAAACTAATAAACCTTGCTAGTTAGGCATTCTTATATTCATGTCAGAACTGCGATTACTTGAAATAATTCATTGTTTAACATGGCAGCCACAACATCCCCCCACCCTTAAAGGAGCTAACCTATTTCTATTTCTAACACTAAATTCCATATTGTTCCATACTGCGTAGGAACCCCGAGACTGCAGTCAATGTAATTTACATAGCACAGAGACAACAGATAAGTATGACAATAAAAATCAAAGCAGAGAAAGAGACAGAGACAGAGAAGGAAAGATAAAGAGAACGAGCCATGAAGAAAGAGGATTTACAGTAAATGGTGGTGTGGAAAATGCTAAACTGCGAGAGAGAAATGCACCTGGTAAGCCTCAATCTTGGAGCTGACTCGCCCATGATCCACAACCTGAGAGGGCAGGAAGTGGAACTGGATGTCAGGGTGGGGGACGCCGGGTCGGCTGCGAATGAAACCCCCACTCTCCAGGTGAGCTGTGGCCCCGTAGCCTAGGACACAGACCAGACATGAGAAGGAAAAAACAAAAGCGCTTCAAGAAAACACCTTTTTATGACTAAGGCATCCCTCCTCCACCCAACACACACACACTTATTACTTTATTTTGCTTCATTCACCCTTCATACTTTATACATACTATATGCACAATAGACAGTCAACATCTGTAATTTCATCACATTTTTTACACAGTTTAAAATGGATGTGACAATAAAATTGAGTTTTTTTAAAGGAATAGGTCACCCCAAAACGAAATTTATTTAATTTGCCCGAATATAGTCCCAAGACTTTGTCACTCCTAGACAAACCCTTCGTGATAATGCCATTGGTATTTGTAGTTGGTTTGAAAGTACAGGTGAAACAACGAAATTAGGAAAAATCTCGAGTTCATTTATGACTATTTTGAGAACGACTGGCAAAGTGGCAACTCCAATTACAGTGCTCTATGCTAAGCTAAGCTAACGCTGCACTTCTGGATACGGACAACCACGGGGCTGAATGAATAACACCTTTGCTCACTTATCCAACTCAGGGGAATATGGTAAGAGACTAAATTTTGTTTTGGGGTGGCCTATTCCTTTAACAACTGATTTGCTATTCCTGGCGGCCTGTATCCACTGTCACATTACACACACACGGACGGAGAGAAAAGCAAAAAGTTACCTGTCTGCTGCAGCATCCACTCTATGCCGATCTTTAACATCTGAAACGGCTTCTGGGCTTTATAGAGCGTTATAGGCTGAGTACACTGCTGCTGGACATACAGCTCCAGATGATCCTGCAGATTCTGGCCCACTCCTGCAAAAACACACATTATCCCACAGGCACATTGGCATGCGTACACACCAACACACACACACACACACACAGACCAATATGCTCACACACACACATACACATACACACACACACGCAAATATGAAAATAAAAAGCTTTTAAAAAAAACATTAATCTTTAATCTAACTATTTAAAGATAAACAAAGCTAACAATCTTACCTTTTTAGACAGGCATTCAACACATTCAACATTAACATTACTACAAATGATTACAAATGATTAACATTCGGTCTGTAAATCACTAACTTATGCCAACTGCTCTCAACTGCTCCACTTTTCTACATTTAGCGTTCTGTTTCAGTGGTCAGCTAATGTGTGCGAGTACCTGGCAGATGCTGCACCACAGGAATACCCAGCTCCTGGAGGTGGTCTGCATCACCCACGCCGGACAACATCAGAAGCTGCGGGGAGTTTATGGCCCCTCCACTCAGAATCACCTCTTTGTCTGCAAACACCTGAGGAATCGAACACACGTTAACAGATGTTTTCACACGCACACACAGACATTTGAAAAACATTCCACAGACAACACATGAACAGGATGTCTCAGCCCAATTAACAGGCCTGAGTTAGTTGAGGGGTGGGGTGGGGTTGGGGGGGGAGGGGCCTGACAGGTGCTTTATTTATCTAGAGGAAAATGAAGGCAACAATCTGTTCTCAGATGTCAGTTTATGGCAGTTTTCACGTTCTTGACAATTTATCATTCATCAACCAGTGATTCAGACAGACATTCATGATTTGAGCTGACCTAAGAAACTATTCTCAGCAGTTGCATCCACTTATCAGCATACTGGTCACTCGGAAACCAAAAAGATAACGGTGATGAACAGACAGATGACCTGTTTATCTTTCCCTGCTGCGAACAGCACATGCCGCAGCTCATAGTGACCTTCCACCTTACCCTTTTAGTTTCTCCATTCTGTTGGTACTCAACCCCAATGGCCCTGGTGCCGTCAAAAAGGATGCGGGTGGTCAGGCAACGCACCTCTGCCTTCAGGTTGGGTCGGGAAAGCACAGGTCGCAGGTAAGCGCTGGCTGTACTCCACCTTTTCCCTGAAGGTGACCAGTCAGAGACAACTTGTGATTCAAATTACGATTTCAAGAAGGTAAAAAGGCAAAAAGGTGTCTGAAAGCAGCAGCGCTGTTGCAACCAAACTTTCTTGAGTGAATCAAGAAGAAAACCTTGGGCACTTTTCTAACTGGTAGTTGTTGTTTGAGGCCATTTAATGTCATTAGAAAAAAAAACAATAAAAATATATTAAAGCTTAGAGGGAATAGTGGACTGGTGGCTGAATACTAGTTTAGTTTAACTGAAACAGTAACTGAGCTGCCTCCACATATCCTGTGTCAGTTGTTGCTGAGGACATGAAAATGGCTGCTTATTAAAATGACCTTGTTTACCTTTATAAATGGTCATATCCATCCAGCCCAAGCCTTCTTGCTGGTAGCCGTTCATGTCGTCCGTGAATGGGTATCCAGACTGTTGCCCAGCCTCAATAAAGGCCCGGTGAAGTGGGTGATTGGTTCGCCCCCGGGACACGTGCAGCGGCCCGTCCCCTCCCCTGTAGCGGTCGGCGCCCAGCTCGTGGGCCTGGGCCTTGCGGAAGTAGGGCAGACAGTGGTCGTAGTCCCAGCCTTCGGCACCCTCCCTCTGCCAGCGGTTGTAGTCCTCGGCATGGCCGCGGATGTACACCATGGCGTTGAGTGAGGACGAGCCGCCCCACACGCGTCCCCTGGGCCAATAGAGCACGCGTCCATCCATGCCCTGTTGGGGCAGAGTGTGGTAGTACCAGTTGTACTTCTCATCACACAGGTTGTATGTGAGTGCTGCAGGCATCTGGATCTTCCAGGAGAGATGCACGCTGTTGAGGAGCCTGTCTTTGGGCCCGGCCTCCAGGAGCAGGACAGAATCCGAGGCGTTCTCAGTCAGCCGGTTGGCCAACACACATCCTGCGGAGCCGGCCCCGACAATGACGTAGCTGTAAGAAGGTACCCTCTGGCTGGAGGTGGTAGTGCTGTAACTAGATGTCCATTTGGATGCCCATACTAGGGCCTGGATGGACCATGAGCGGGGTGCCAAGCTGAGACACCAGCCAAGACCAAAACTCATTGTTCTGGAGACAGTCATTGAGAGCATTATGGATCTTGGTCTGTTTGGTTATGGAGGAACAAATGGAAAGGGTGTGTTATCATTGTGAGTTATTTATAAATATTAAATGTAATGAATCAAAGGCCCACTATACAACATTTTTCATTTAATTAATCCGTTTCATACGGTTTAGGATGCTAAAATGAGTCATTACACGGCGAACAAACGGTGTAGATGCGCCACCGTGGCCTATAGCGGTACATACAGTACTTGCAATGTTCAGCAGCGCGGACCGCCTCCAATAGAATGCAGAATTGCTTAGCCCCTCTTTAAAAGGACATTTGGACTTCCAATAGCTTGAAAGACACTTCCTCTCATCACACACAACGGCATGGAAAAAAATCTAGGGCTGTACGATTTTGCCAAAAATCTACTTAATAATCAGCATATTTGTATTGAAGAGAATATCTTGTTGCGTTGAACCCCAATCCTTGTTTAACATAGTGTAGCTACAGTGGCTTGCAAAAGTATTCGGCCCCCTTGAACTTTTCCACATTTTGTCATATTACAGCCACAAACATTAATCAATTTTATTGGAATTCCACATGAAAGACCAAATCAAAGTGGTGTACACTTGAGAAGTGGAACAAAAATCATACATGATTCCAAACATTTTTTACAAATAAATAACTGCAAAGTGAGGTGTGCATAATTATTCAGCCCCCTGAGTCAATACTTTGTAGAACCTCCTTTTGCTGCAATTACAGCTGCCAGTCTTTTAGGGTATGTCTCTACCAGCTTTGCACATCTAGAGACTGAAATTCTTGCCCATTCTTCTTTGCAAAACAGCTCCAGCTCAGTCAGATTAGATGGGCACTGTTTGTGAACAGCAGTTTTCAGATCTTGCCACAGATTCTCAATTGGATTTAGATCTGGACTTTGACTGGGCCATTCTAACACATGGATATGTTTTATTTAAACCATTCCATTGTTGCCCTGGCTTTATGTTTAGGGTCGTTGTCCTGCTGGAAGGTGAACCTCCGACCCAGTCTCAAGTCTTTTGCAGACTCCAGGAGGTTGTCTTCTAAGATTGCCCTGTATTTGGCTCCATCCATCTTCCCATCAACTCTGACCAGCTTCCCTGTCCCTGCTGAAGAGAAGCATCCCCAGAACATGATGCTGCCACCACCATGTTTGACAGTGGGGATGGTGTGTTCAGAGTGATGTGCAGTGTTAGTTTTCCTCCACACATAGCGTTTTGCATTTTAGCCAAAAAGTTCCATTTTGGTCTCATCTGACCAGAGCACCTTCTTCCACATGTTTGCTGTGTCCCCCACATGGCTTGTGGCAAACTGCAAACGGGACTTCTTATGGTTTGCTTTTAACAATGGCTTTCTTCTTGCCACTCTTCCATAAAGGCCAACTTTGTGCAGTGTACGACTAATAGTTGTCCTATGGACAGATTCCCCCACCTGAGCTGTAGATCTCTGCAGCTCCTCCAGAGTCGCCATGGGCCTCTTGGCTGCATTTCTGATCAGCGCTCTACTTGTTCGGCCTGTGAGCTTAGGTGGACGGCTTGTCTTGGTAGGTTTACAGTTGTCCCATACTCCTTCCATTTCTGAATGACTGCTTGAACCGTGCTCCGTGGGATGTTCAAAGCTTTGGAAATCGTTTTGTATCCTAAGCCTGCTTTAAATTTCTCAATAACTTTATCTCTGACCTGTCTGGTGTGTTCTTTGGACTTCATGGTCCTATTCTCTTAGACAACCTGAGGCCGTCACAGAGCAGCTGTATTTGTACTGACATTAGATTACACACAGGTATACTCTATTTAGTCATTAGCACTCATCAGGCAATGTCTGTGGTCAACTGACTGCACTCAGACCAAAAGGGGCTGAATAATTATGCACACCCCACTTTGCAGTTATTTATTTGTAAAAAATGTTTGGAATCATGTATCATTTTCGTTCCATTCTCAAATGTACACCACTTTGTATTGGTCTTTCACGTGGAATTCCAATAAAATTGATTCATGTTTGTGGCTGTAATGTGACAAAATGTGGAAAAGTTCAAGGGGGCCGAATACTTTTGCAAGCCACTGTAACAAACAAGTCTATGCATTAAGTCTATGCAGTTCCAAAACAAAAAAAATTGTGTGCCTCTGCGATTTTGAAATTGCGATTATACTGCAAATGTGATTAATTGTCCAGCCCTAAAAAAATCTATCCTTCATTATTTAAAACCACTTAGTCCCCCCACCCCCGCTCCCTTCATTCAATGCCAGAAGGAGTAATTTCAAATCATCAAATTCAAAGACATGAAAGCCCAGGGTCTTAGCTTTCATTTGAAACCAATTTTATGTTTCTAGGTAAAGGGGTTTTCAAGTTGTAAACTTTTGAATGTCAGTAGGCCCTCTTGTTTACAAAAAGTTCCTTTGGGAGTTTACATAGCGGTCCCAAGCAAAACGCATAGACAAATCTTTACAAAAATTAATGTGAAAAGTCATATTTTTGGTCTTGGCCTTGACTAGTTAGTTCATAGACATTTGAAATGAGCGGAAAAAAACTTAGTTCCAACCTCTGTAACTCTGTGTCAATATGTCACAGAAACATATATATTCTTCTAGAACAAACTTGAGGGCGTCACCTTTCCAATGGTATGAGGCACATCCCTGAGTCTAAAACTATGTAGGAACTGTCAAGCTTTTAATTTGGGTATGCCGTTTTTTTGAAAAACAGGAAAAATAGGGGTGTGCCTTAATAGGCACTGTAAACGCTCAGTAGGGGGAAGATAGGGCACACTGCATAATTCCACGCTCTGATGAGTGTCAGTTTATGACTTTCTGTTAATGATTTCTAAATGGCTCCATTATGTCAATTCGCCTATATGTGTGGGTCCACATGTTTGACAGAGTGAATAACTTTGCAAAGCGAGAAAACACCTTATGTGCTCACAAAACGGGCCAGCGGAGTAGCGAGACCAATGACAGAAATGTCTTACAACGCTGAAGCAACTGCAGGCGTTTTGCGTTCAGAGTCTGGTTACGTCTTAGTTTGCACAATAAATTTAACCTGAACACTTGCTTGACACACAGGTCTGCATTATAGTCTAGGCCGTTGAACAGGTTAACATGGGACAACGTCGTCGACGGAGAGAAAAAGCAGAAAATTATAAGGGCAGACGGCCGTTGACTAGGATTAACTCAGGCCATCAACCATATTCAAGATCAGAATCACAACAATGTGAAGAAACATACTTACGTGAAAAAAACACTTCGCAGCATAAGCTACAAAAGTTTACGAAAACAACAGTCGCCAGCTGACTGCTAACTACACACAACTGGCTTTAGGGGCGGAGTTGAGAGACGTATTTGCCTCCACCTCTCCACTAAGCTAGTGCCTTGAGAGGCACTTTACTCTAAGAAATCTTTCAACCGCCAGTGGGCACCAATGAGCATTTTTATTTTGTCTAAATGGATCGAGATGCTTTAAAGAAGATCGGTCACGTTTTCGTAGAAGAAGCCAACATATATGCCTTGACTTTAAGGTCTGTGGTCAGGCCACACAAATAACTAAAGCCATAATGCCATCGCTCGGCTGAAGACAGCGCTATCTACGGGTTATTGAAGTGTTCATGATCATTGACGTTTAAACGTAAACTGCTCAGTAGTACGGTATAATTTTGAATAGCCTATAAGCAAAACATGATGCCCCATAACTTTGGAGTACTAAAATGGTAAATAAGCAATAATGTTAAACTTGTGATTTGTTCTATGTGAATATGAACAACATTGTCTTATAACACGATTCCTAAAAATATACATCAAGGTTACTGATTTTACTGGTGTGGCGCCTTTATGACTTTATTAAAAAAAAAAAAA
>JAGFZM010004158.1:0-16729 GCA_017657215.1 Limnothrissa miodon
TCTCTCTGATTTCTGGAGATTTCCTCACCACTCTCTCTCTGATTTCTAGAGGTTTCCTCACCAGCCTGCTTCCTATCTACTTTATTATGTTGTTCTTGAGAAAGAAAGATAGATTCCAACGCTGAACTGAAAATATTTGCTGTAAAGAAAGAAGCTGTTTAATTTGACATGTTGAGCTACGGGATTCTACAATTCACAATTCAACCATTTTATTATTTCGTATTGATCTTTATACAGGTTAATTGATCAGCCATTTTATTATTTCGTATTGATCTTTCTACAGGTTAATTGATCCACAGACCCAAGTGACCAGACTGAGGGTAGGTCAGATGCTTGTTTTATATTTCGCATAGACTGTGTGAATATTTTTATATTTCGCATAGACTGTGTGAATATTTTTATATTTCGCATGGACTGTGTGAATATTTTTATATTTCGCATAGACTGTGTGAATATTTTTATATTTCGCATGGACTGTGTGAATACAGAGAAAAATCTAGAGCAATTTATACAAGGAAGAGAAATTCAAAGCTATCAAGCTTTCAAGCTGAAACTATGAAAATAATTGAACATAATTGAACGAGTGCATAGTGTTACTCAGTTTACATTACAAATATGGTTTAATTTCACGCAAAAATATAAACAAGAGAAGGAGCTTAGACTTCTGAGATGGATAGCGTATGATAAATGTTTTATCCAGCTCATTAGACCAGAGGTTTAAACATTGGATTCCAAATGGAATAATGGCAATGTGTACGTTAATAAAAAACGGGAATTTTAATGAGTTTTGAAGATATTAAACAAAAAGTACGATCTTTGTAACCAAGACCTATTTAGATACCTGCAACTAAGGGACTTTTTTGACAAAGTATTAAAACACAATGTAAGTTGGGACAATGGTATAATCAACATCATAATTGGAATATATAAATCTATAGAATATAGGGCAATATCTACAGTCTATGGTCATTTAATGGAGAAAAGGGGGAATACAACCTCATATATTAGACTGACGTGGAAACGAGAGCTGGGTGAGAATTTCTGAGGATGAATGGTTATACATATGGAGAACACAGAAATCAACTACGTCATCACGTGTATGGAGATTATACTGCTGGAAGAATATAATAAGATTCTTTATCACGCCCAAAATAAAGAATAAATATTCCTCAGTATCTCAACAGTGTTGGAGAAAATGTGGGGCCATAAATGTAGACCACTCTCATGTTTTTTGGTACTGTCCTGAAATTGTAAAGTTCTGGGATGATGTTCACCTTGTTATTGTTGAGATTTTGGGCTATGACTTACCTAAGACCTGTATGATGTCATATTTTGGCAATATGTCGGAGAATGTTGTACTGAAAGGAGACAGATATTTATTGAAAATTATGCTATATGCTATAAATTATGCAGCTTGTAAGAAGGCAATCACAAGGAGGTGGTATAAGCCAGAACCTCCAACACTAGAGGAATGGTTGAGAATTGTGAACAAACTACTTGGGTTAGTGGAACTACTAACCCATAAGATAAGGACACAAGAAGAACAATGTTATGAAAAATGGGTGAAATGGCATATCTTTGCACCAACGGCAGAACAGGACTACCACACTAAAACACAGGAGCAGTTTGTTGCAGTCTAATAATCCAACTTGTTCCCTGTTCCTCTTTGTTTGTGTTTTTTTTTTCTTTCTTTTCTATTCTGTTTCCAAAAAATGCAATAACGAAAAAGTAATAAAAAAAAATAAAAAAAAGAGGGTAGACCATGAATCTCTATCTGTTGACAAATTTCTACCGGTTACTCATGTATAGCGGTATATCGCCCAACCCCACCGATAACCATAAAAATGTGGAATATCGGCCAAGACAATTATCAGTCAATCCCTAGGGTGAATGCTATAAGCAGGTGGCGCGTGTAGACACAGCGGCCTATGGCTCTCCGACCGTGCGCATCACTGTGGGATAGCTAGAAACATAATTTCGATTCCTCTGTTTGTCCTGTATATGTAGAGAATTTGACAATAAACTGACTTGACTTTAGATTGTTTTCATCTACTGTTGCATGTCGGAATGAGTTTGCTCGCTTCAAAAGAGCATGCTTGCTTCATTCTCCTTACTCATCCAACTGTCTTTATTGAGTTAACATTTCTTCTGCTTTTCTTCTCTGGCAGTTTCCCTTATCCAGTGTGGTGTTGTGTGCTTGTCATCAAGAGAACAAGCGACTCTTTGGCTTTGTGCTTCAGACAGCTGGAGGGAAAGTTGACGGACGACCAGCAACCATCTGTTACATCTTTGAGTCAAACAATGATGGGGAAAAAGTAAGGGCCAGTGATTTTACATACTATTTTAATTTAATTTTCATTTTTTTGATTGATTAAAAATTAATTTTTAATTTTCATCTCACTAAAATTCGAATTATTTTTCTATTGCCTTTTCTTACTGAAATAATTTCCAGAGATGTCTTTTGGTTCTGAAAGAAAAGAAAGAGGAACAGATGACAAATAAGGCAGCCTATTGCTTGATTTAATGCTTGATTCATCTGGCTTTGATTGTTTTGTGTTCTCTGTTCCTCAGATCTGTGATAGCGTTGGCTTGGCTAAACAGATTGCTTTCCATTCAGAAATGGTAAGTTGGGGGGTCAAGTTGGGACATGAATTTTCAGCTTTTGACTCGTTGTAGCGCAAGTTGCATCCAGTACCATCACCAGTGTGTTAAAGATCTCTCTACCTCTCTCCAGGACCGAAGAGCTACAGAGAAACAGAGGGAGATGGAAAAGGCCAAAGAGAAACAGCAGGAAGAACTGAGCAAACAGAAACAGATTGAAAAAGTAAGCACAGAACTTGAAGTTGCGTAACTAAAGACTATTAGAAAAGCTAAATCTACTAAAACCTTTTTGTTTTTATTACTTGGTTTATTATTTGGTTTGTTTTTTGACATTTTGTCCGCACTGTCTACGCTGACTGAACATTTTCTCTCAGGGTCTGCACACTAATGAATAGAGCTGGAATAGAGCTCTCTCAGGGTCTGCACACTAATGAATAGAGCTGGAATAGAGCTCTCTTAGCAGGAACATGAGACGAGGCTAATGTCTAATACCTGTGCACAGCACGGTTGCAGTGAACCTAGGTTAGAGTGTGTGTGTGTGTGTGTGTGTGTGTGTGTGTGTGTGTGGGTTAAACACAAACAGCTGCCCTTGTGCTTATTGAACGTCTACGTAGTGACTTTACTGAGCATGACCTTGGAAGAGACCAGACTCCTACGGAGCAGCTACAGACTGTGCCGACGGCATTTCATTTAAAGCTCGGAGCATTAATGTTAAAGTCAATGCAAGGAGAAAAAAATGAATTCTGAAGTCTCTCAAAGTTAACACGTTAATCATGCATTAACGCAACCTCACTTCAATCGCGATTAAAACGCATGTGTTGTCTTGGTGAACAACGCATATTTCCGTGGGTTATTACCATGCAAAATAAAGCTAGTTATAACTATAATACTATAATATAAATTTGGATTTGCTATGTGGGGGGGCTCTGGTCTGGGGTCGGAGAGAACAATCTTATAGCATGTGAAACACATGCAGAGGGGAAATGCTCAATGTGTTAGTGTAGCCTTAATATTGAACCTTTATGAGAACCTTTCCAGGCTTGCATGATCTGGAGTCAAAACAGTTGATTTATTTTTTTGGATAAATGTTGAAAAGATGGCAGTCAAAATGTCAATCCAACAAATTTACGCAATGAATGCAACCAAAGCATGCATCCTAATACAAAGAACACAAATTTTTTTGTAGAGCACTACATCACTTTCAGGAAAAAAAAAGTCTAATTATGCATAACCTTCTACGTAGGCTAGTATAAAGTGAAACCAAGACTGTGTCGACAGTTAAAGGCCCATTATGCAACATTTTTCATTTAATTAATCCGTTTCATACTGTTTAGGATGCAAAAATGAGTCATTACACGGCGAACGAACGGTGTAGAATGCGCCACCGTGGCCTATAGCGGTAGATACAGCACTTGGAATGTTCAGCAGCACGGACCGCCTCCAATAGATTGCAGTGCAATACAATGCAATACAGCGGTCTTTAGAGGGAGCTCGTGAGAGAAAAAAACAGAACGTTGCTTAGCCCTGCTTTAATTGAGGCTTAGAGCAGAAGCAGACAAAAACTGTTTTATTTGTTTGCCAGAGGTAGCTCAACTTCAGGTGACGTTAGGCTTATGTCAACTTCATGTCATTACGTTAGCATTTCATTCGTAGCCACCTGAGGTATGCTAGCTGGCTCATGTATGAACTGGCCAAATGCACAATGGAATTCAACTGACAGCTACTCATTTAAGCACTTCTTTGCATTTAAGCACCTCTTCGCACATACCTTGTCTGTCTGCTTCTATCTCGCTGTGTCAACCTCTCGTATATAGTGTACCAGCGTGAGGTGCTCTGTTTGACAGCCTCAACTAATGTCTCTGAGGAAAAAGTAGCCGACTGAAAAAGCCACTTAACATTAGTGTTCTAGAATCTCTGATTGCAACTTTTCTAAGCTTTGATAGGTCGTCCCCCAATTTAATCCCTGGGTATAACGTAAAGTTAGTGTTCAACTGCTCTTTTGCAACCTACAGCAAAATGGCCAGTTATAATTCCTGTTTATCGATGTGGTGTGAGCGTACGTACACTTTTTTTCAGGTCAAGTGCATTCCGTGGTTGATGGGTGTGGATGCGCACATTATCTTTTACCTTAACATGAAGACAGTAGGTAGCCTAGTGATTGAGCCTGCTTCATTGGACTGAAATGACAGGAGTCAAAGCACCTCCTGTTTGTAGCCATATCGCTTTTATCAAAACGGGAAATCCAAATATTTGTGCATCATAAATTCTGTAAGACTATATAATTGACATGGGACATGCAAGCTAGCATGTATTCAAGAAATTGCTGTAAGCAGCTGCAGGTTAAGTTTGCTGTTATAACCAGAGCAAATGTTTTTCATATAAATGTATTAGAGTTGGTTTTAAACTGATTTTGCAATCACTATTAACTATATATTTTTTTAGATTAATCTTGATTTAAAAATTTATTTGTTTGACAGCCCTACTAAAAAGCATTTTTTTGGAACACCTGCAGTGTCCTGACTATTAGCTGAGTCTCTCTGTCATCATGTAACCACAGTACTGCTGTCATTACTGGATGACAGACCAAAATACTAATTTAACATTTTTGTTTGCTGCTTGCATGTTTATTCCAGTTGTAGGTTAACAAGCGTATTGATTGATAAAACGTCTTAATATAAAAATACACATATATATTGAATTAATTTAGTCTGATTACATTTCTAGGGATGAAAGTTGTTTCATGTTACGTACTTAACTACTGTAAAACTGCTGGACTAACTGCATGCCTTCACTCATCAGGACCTTGAAGAACAGAGTCGCCTGATAGCTGCCTCCAGCAGACCCAACCCGCCTGCAGCAGATGGACAGTTCTTGGTGCTTAGCAACAGCCAATCAGAGGACAGTGATGCTGGCGAGGAGGGGCGGAAAAAGGGTGAATCAGAGGCCTGATCAGGAAGTGGAATCAGCCTCCCTTTCAAAAACTGTCTACTAGGCCACTATCATGCTGGAGCCTCTGAGTGAAGCAAGGCTTGGAGGGAGAAAATGACCATTGATGATCGTTGATCATCGTCACTGTAGCATACAGGCCCCCAGCGAAGAGAAGGACTGACTGTAGAATAGGCAAAACTTCCCTTTTTTCCAATTCATTATGATTTTTTTGTTCTGTACATAAATCTTGTATTTTAAGTGGTCTCTATTATTCAAATGATGTATAAATTGCCTTTTGTATAATTCACTTCACTACTTTAAACAACCAAGTACTAAACATGAAAAGAGATATTTTTGTTTTATTTCAGAAGATATTGCACATGTCAATAAAAGAGTAATTTTTGTATTTTCATTTTGGTTTTGCACTCAACAGCTATTGCTGTTGCTCTAACATCCTTTGCTTGGCCGCTTGGTTCCATTATCAGAATTTGGTTCCATTTGCCATGTTTTGTCACTCACTGCCGAAGAGACTGCCCTTAACATCTTGGAAGAATGCAATGTTAGCGCCTTGTTATGGTTGTCTTTTAGGATCAAATGATGATTTACCAGTGTTGTACTTGTTATGGTTATCTTTAAGGATCAAATGATGATTTGCCAGGGGTTAGGGTTACCAGTGTTGTACTTGTGCTGTGTTGTCATGCTGTATGGGAAGTACATACATACATATTTTACATTTTTGATCAACCAGAAATGTATTCAGAAGAACACGAGAAAAGCCAAACTAATATTTCCAATGTATTTAAGTTATTGAATGATTGGCCAGTTTATTTGCATTGGTGCATTCCATCCACTGCCTTTCATCCCTGCCCGTTTCTCATGTCATCATCTAAAATCATCTTTCTGTTTTTCAAGCAGCTTGGATTTACTGTTACCATGAAGCACAAGACTGATAACCAAGTTTTGCTTTTGTATGTATTTAATAATTTAGCAAAATCTACCTGCTAAAGTAACATTGGAGTTGACTGTATTGTCTGTTTTATCAACAGATGTATCAGAGATATGCAGCAACAGTGCTGCAGCCACCTAAGGATGACATTTAACCAACATATCAATTTTCTAGAAATAAAATCTATCCATTATAGGTCAAATGTGCGTTATACAGCAAGAGTCTCTTTTTAAAGCATTGACTAACTCTGATTTAAGGTTTTCAGATCAATCATTATTTGGATCTTGAAAAGAGTTGATCCTGTCTTTTTGTTAATTTTAAACCATGAGCTAGATAGTTCAAAACTAAATTGCTTCAAATATCCATTTATTTGTTGACCATGAAGTGAAAAATCTACTAATCCAATGTGGCATCAGAAATGCATCAGATTGTAACAGACATAAGACGTGTATGGAGAGGAAACTTCAGGGTTAGATGGGGTTTCTATGGGTGGGACATGGGGACATTGGTGATTGTGTGAACGGGTTGAACAGTCTTTGATCTAATAAATTTACTTTGTTCTGCATTCGATTTCTTTGAGTTTGGCAACTGCAAGGTTCCTGGATTCTGTCCATCAATAACTAAACAATCCAACAATGCTAAGCAGCATTGCACTGGTCACATCCAAGTGTTGAGTAAACCTGCTGAGATCATTTTTCACAGCAGGCTTCTTTTGTGACAACAATAACTCTCAGTAAGGAACAGCTCTGAGTGGGAAACCATACATATGAAGACAGAATGTGAGGTTGGCACTGATGCCTTTTGTTTGCACAGGGCATCTGTGTTTTGCAATGTATGCATGATGACGATACTGTATGTAAATTACTATTCAACATTATTTATTCTTATAATAGGATATTTTTAGATGTATTGTTGGTGCAAATCTCTTCAGCTGGATTAAGCACCAGTTCACTGGTTCCAAATAACACCTCCCAATTAAGACTCAGAAAGGTGGGACGCACCTAAATGGGAAGTTGTGTGCCATGGCTCTAGATTCATTTTCTACTTAACTGGTTTAGAAAAATAGGATGTTGGTGACTGGCTTACAAGATTTTGAGGACGAAAAATATAATTGTCTGCATAAAACCCTATGAAATATAAAATCCCTAAGACTGACAAAACTCTTGAACTGTTAAGCTTCTAATTTAAAATGCCCTATGGTGAGGTTTAGCTATTCAGATGGAAAACACAGAGACAAAACTAAGGAGTGACGTTTAGTTCCCTATTCTAATAATTTGCTTAAATGGTTCCCCTAAACATCTGCCGAGCCATAACGATTGCCTTCAACAAGGTTTCTCAGGTAAATATGGCCCCTCTGATCGATGGAGTCAAGGAAGCTGATTCAATTAATGGTAAATCTATATTCACAATTGATAGGATTCTTGGTCTGGACAAGAACGAACATAGGAAGATTAAACCCTATCGACCTTGGGCAGGTAGTCCAGTGACAAAACATGTAATAACATTACTGTACATTATTGTCTATTTTCTGTGTTTACATCATTTGTTGACATTGTTTTTGGTCTATTTCAGATACCTCACCAGCACAGAACTGCATGGTGCCTGAATGCTTTGACCCATCCAAAGCCCCAGACCTTTCCATGGACATGATGGAGAGGACATGCAGGCCTGCCACTCAACTCTCCACTGAATTACACCAGAAAGCACTAAACTGGTACATCGGACGCAGACCAAGAACTGCCTTCACCCCCCTACAAGTAAGCACCTAACCTTAAATGCCTGGATACACTTAATGCAAAAATGTGTGAAGGACTTACTATCGATACACATGGTCCTAGATAGCTTTTCTCTTTCTCCATTGTGAAAACGGAAAATATCAAGATATGCAGTGGCCAAAATATCTCCTAATGTGTTGAAGGAACATCATTCTTCTGTCCACTGGACATTCATGGGAGTCCTTAAGATCTTTATCCTCAGTTTTTGTTCTGGGAGTCAGATTGATGTTTAGAAAGGTAGCAGTAAGCAGTAAGGACCACTCAGAAAGAGCTCAATAAAGACTTTGAGGCAGCAGGTACATTTGTTACAGAGAAGCCAAGCCATGAAATGCAAGAATTGCTACCACACTCAATGTTTAGAGGAGAAAGGGTTGTGAAGTACAGTACACTCAATGTTTAGAGGAGAAAGGGTTGTGAAGTACAGTACTTCTGTAAAAAAAAAAAAAAAAAAAAAAAAGCCTTCCTGCTACCTACAGGTTCTGGATGTCATTCTGAGTGGTCTCTGGGGGTCTCTTGAGGAACAGAAACTCATTAGGAGCTCCTGTGGTTGTTCCCTCTACTTTGTTTCAAATCCCTTCCTTCACCTTTATCAAATCAGTCATCACTGGTCCTCTAAGTATTCACACTTCATAGGCCTGAAGTCTTTTACTGGATGTTTACATTTAGATTGAGGTCCTGGAGAGCATTTTTCAAGTGAATTATTATCCTGGGATAGATGTGAGAGAAGACATAGCTAAGAAGCTTCATCTGGATGAGGACCGTATTCAGGTGAGAGCAAATTCTATTTATTATACAATCATTTATTCATAATTATTTTGGGGGTAAATCAATTTTATCTGTATTATGGAATTGTATTGTATGTGGAATCTGAATTGAAAGGCATTCTGAAATCTTTTTGAAGCCGAGCTCTCTGGCATCCTGTTTTTGTTCTCAGATTTGGTTTCAAAACAGAAGAGCAAAGCTAAAGAGATCCCACCGTGAGTCTCAGTTTCTGATGATGAAAAGGGCCTTTGAAAAGGATCATTAATTGACTCTCTCTTTCATTTACCTCTCGAACTCAGTCTTTCTTTTCTGTTCTCTCCTTCAATAGCAAAACAGATACACACACAGTATATACATTTAAATCACGTATTCTTAAAACACCAGTCATTTATTAATTTTGAAAGTGTAATAATTATATAGATATAAAAAGTATGTTACACATTGAGCTTATTCTCTCTTGTCTTAGTGTGGGCATGTTCTAACTCAGGTTAATAGATCCTCTCTCACATGAGTGAGGATTGAATCTTTTCTTTCTTCAGGTGTTTCAATAATTACTTTACAATGTGATCTGATTGTGTTTCAATAATTACTTTATAATGTGATCTGATTGTGTTTCAATAATTACTTTATAATGTGATCTGATTGTGTTTGAATAGTTACCTTCTAGTAAACTGTGATAACTACGCAAGTGAGGTTGATGTTTTTGTGCTTGCATGAAACACTGACCTAGAGTTTATACACAGTGTGTCTTATATTCTTATATGAAACACTGATCTAGAGTTTATACACGGTGTGTCTTATATTCTTATATGAAACACAACACTGATCTAGAGTTTATACACGGTGTGCCTTATATTTTGGAAATTTCTGTTGGCAGTGAAAGCTACTGTATTGTGGAACAGGATGCTGTTGACAGATATGTTCAGTAGTTTTATTCAGTAATTAATATTATTTCTCTTCTAAATCTACAGAAGAGGATGTGTTCAAATAACCTGTCATTTAAATTGAATTAATCACTTATTCTACTTCAATGGTCATCACAAATCACAAGGCTACAAGTGGAAACTTCAAGATATTAACAGTCTGAGCTGTAAAACGATCAAATAACAATAATTTTATAGGTGTTTAGATCTAAAAGTCAAAAGACTGTCTTAAAGGGGTTTATCTCAACAGACTGTCTTAAGGAGTTTTATATCTCCACAGACTGTCTTAAGGGGTTTTATATCTCAACAGACTGTCTTAAAGGGTTTTATATCTCTCCTGTTTGGCGAAGGTGGCGCAGGTTGTAGAGGAGCCGTTCAGTGACCGCAAGGTTGCAGGTTAATCGAAGTGTCCTTGAGCAAGACACTGAACCCCAAATTGCTCCTGGTGGCAGGCTGGAGCCTTGCATGGTAATCCCCTCCACTGGTGTGTGACTGTGTGTGAATGGGTGTGTGATTGGGTGAATGCCATAGCAGGTGGCGCGCATAGACGCAGCGTCCACTGGGTCTTCTGACCGTGCATCACTGTGGGATAGCCTAGCTAGAAACGTAATGTCGATTCCTCTGTATGTCCAGTATATGTAGAGAAATTGACAATAAAGAGACTTAACTCAACTTGGCACAGAATAAACCAGAAGAAGGCGCTAGTGCTTGACTATCCTAATGAAACGGTTTTATTGGAAACACAACACTTCCTGAATTTTTACCTGGGCAAGAGTGTCACATCTTTCCAATGGTTTAGACACATGCACAATGCATCAACCAAATGATTCGAAGCCTAAAATCTGCTGACATATGAAGGGTAATGGTCCATTTTGGACAAGCTACTCAGAAAATGTTGTTAAGCTGTTACTCCACATCAGATAAAGTTTCACTACACTAAAGGTGTTCTTATGTTGTTCTATGCAGCCTCTCCCCGAGATGTTCGTGACGTTGCTCAGAAACCCATGAATAGCCAGACCCTGAGTAGAATAGGACCTGTTTTAGGCACACACACACGCACACATAAAAATGGATAAAGCTAAATGTCGGAACAAAAAAAAAACATTTGCACGACAGCTATCTTTTACTCATAATAAATTGGCGTGATCATATTTCTTCCTATAGTAGGTTTTAGGCTAACGTTAAGCCTAGTCCTTACAAAAATGCATGATGTTACGTGCAAGTTTTTTTTACGTGGTAACATTTGATTATTTCAAACAGTGTCTAGGCATACAATGCAGTAGCCTAAAATAAATTATCATTTCACATTAATGCATTTTTGCATGCAAAATACTGCAGTAGAGTTAATTCTATTTTTTTTTTTTAAAAAAACGGCAGTGTTTATACTACAGTATGCTACAACGCAGGATGTTTTTCACAAGAGTTAACGTTAGCTTGATGTTAAAAAAGAGTTTTGTCGTATTCTACATTTGTTACCTGCCTGACAAGAATGACGTGGGCAGGCATTTAAAACCCACAGTAAAATACAAAATGTTCAACACCTCAAACCCACACTAGATTAGATAAGACACCAAAGTTTAGATGAGCCTGACGCCAAAAAATTGCATGTTTTTGTACGTGAGCTCCTCCCTGCGGTGACACACTCGCAGCCTTCCTACAGCAAGACGTTTTGCAAGAAATCAGTTCAAACCAGCCGCGTTTCATGGACGAGGGATGGCAACACATGTAAGACTTGTGTGCTTTCTCTCAATATTGTGTATTCTGAAAACAAACTATGGATTGGCCACCGGGGGAAAGCGAGGATATACAGACAAATGTTCTGTAAAGGTAGGCAAATCTAAATTAAAACCCGTAACGTTAAAGGAATCAACCAAAATAAGAAAAATATTTTTATACGTTGTAACTTTGTTACTTCTCTGTGTAGAATGTTCATATTTTCTATGCTACAGCGGCCAGAGGTGTTTTACGTTTAACGTTAGTGTTAGAATCATTGATGGTAACTTACAGCCTCATTAAAGTGTGCGTATAACTTCAGGCTAACGTTACTGTTTTAATGTAGTACCCTGTGGATGATGTGAACCGAACCGTATAATTAGACTCTATGACTTATCTTAATCAGAAAAATATTAACTAAATAATAACATTAGTCCTAGTAACGTTAGAGTAAAGAAAAATAACGTTACACGTTTGGGGTGTTTCTTTGGGACGAAGTCAACTATTTTTTTCCTTTTCTTTCAGTTCGAGTTTTCGTGCTTTTAGTTCTTTAGTAAGGGAACCAAAAGATTTGTTGCCCATTCAGTAGGCCTACTTTTTATGTTTTAATAAGTTCATTCATTAACTTTGTGCTTTTTTAACTATGGTACGAATTATCTCAACAAGGTCTTTTAAAGAGTTTGTAGTTTTGACGGATATGAAGACGTTCTTACCCGTGCCATATCCTGGTCCTAAAGCTTGTGTTTAGTAGTGGTGAATGCCTTTGATGTGATTTACACACAGGAAGTGGGGGACTATTCGTTGTATTATAATTTCATGGTGTCTCCCGTGTTTAACCACAGGCACCTCTCAGCAGACGCAATAAAAATGTTAAAGATTGTGGCTCTCAAAGAGACAAAGCAGTTTAAATGAGTACTTTACAACACCCCACGCACTTTACAGGTGTCAACTCCAGCCTATAGTGTAAGGCTAGTCTGTGCTTGCCGTGGATGCCAATGCCTTTTGCCATTCAAGCTCGAATGTAATGCAGTTTATAGGCTAATGCTAGATTTCAGATTGCTTGCTTTCTGCTAGTTTACTGCTTGCGCATGATACAGTGCTAGTCTTAACTATATTGTGCACAAAGAATGTGAACACAAATTTGTTGTGCATCAACACTGGCTGTGAAATTTAGCTGTTGAGAAACCTTTTTTGCCTGTGATGTCGGATTTTACACAAAATCCACTGCTTTCGCCTTTTTTCTTTTAGTTTGTTGTTGAAAGAATTCATAACCTGTGGGATTTGCTCCTTTGAAACAGGCGCTTAGACATTATATTACTAGCTGAAGGAGGAGGAAATGGCCACAAGGTGTCTTAATATCGAGATATAAAGGACTGATGGGGGCAAAGAATGTAGCATTTGCTTCCAGGCCATTATTCTCCTGCATCAGTACACCTTGAGTGTTATCCTGCCAATCACAAATAAACACAAAACTAACATGCAGTTCACTTTTAAAAGAAGCAAACCCTTTTGGTTGTTGTACTATTCTCCTTTGTTACTGACCATAGTGAGTTCAATAATGGCTAATTCTGTAGTTGATTCCTAGTTCATTAGTACTGTGGTTGCTGTGTTTACTATTGGAAAGAGCAATGTTGCTATGGAAAGATTATTTACTAGGGGTATAACGGGCACCCCATCTGTCAATCATAAACAGTATGTTTTATACCTTTTGGTAGGCACAGGTCAAAGTTCAATGCACATCTCAATGTATTCCAGGCTGACAAACTTTCTGTTCTATGGACAGCATTCATAATTTGCCCATTACAATAACAATCTTAAATATTGAAAAGAAAGCTCATGCAACTCATAAGGTAGCTGAAATCTGTCTGTCAGTCCTAGTCAAAGGATAAAGCTTTAATATTATCCATCTAATCATTCGGCTATTAACATTTGAATGGACCTCGTTATGTGGCCAATGCAACAGGAAGTTTGTTAGACAGTATGTAATTTTGATGTGCATGGAGCACATCATCCTCTGCCATGTACCTTTGTTGTTTGTGCAGCAGCTGGCTGAAGAGGATTGTTACTCGGAGGGTGTGTGTTATGGCATTCCCAGTGTGAAAAGAAAAGTCTGGGTGAGGTTGATAGTGCAAGACCTCAAACTGCTGCAGAGGGAGGGTGTTATTTTCGTACCATCTTAAGGAAGCATTGAAAACCACCCAACCAGCTCGTAACCTTGGAGGCTGTATTGTGTGCTTCGGTGGGAAAATCCCTGGTTGGCTACCTCTGAATCAGGCATCCCAGCTTTATTGAATGTGGGGTCCACTGACTTCAGATGTGGAGCAGGCTTTGAGTGGCACAGAGCCCCGCTGCTTCAGAACAAAGCTTGCATGTCACTAGTAAACGAAGGTAAGTTAAAAGTGAATTAAACGTCCTGGCTGTCTACTCGGAACGCCTCGAAGGTTTTCTGTGATCCTTTTGTGCAGCTTGTGCTCACAAAACCAGAACACAGTCTTTGCAAGTGTTGCATGAAAGCCACTCATTGATATTCAAATGATTTGAGTTGGACCTTTGCTCTCTTGCTTTGCTCTCCTGATAACCTCAGGAATCTGCAGTGGTGTTTTCCGTACATTGATCTCTCTCTCGTTTTTGTTCTTTCTTTCATTTTTTAGGGAACGGTCTAGTTTTGTGTTACCTCTTTGTTATGTTCAAGACAGAGCACCATTAGCAGCAACGGGCCTCAGGACTGTAACTTGAGCTGCTGTAGCTGTGCCGACTCTGGGCAGAGGCCAGCCCCATGAAGCCCTGTGAAGCCTATTCTTGTGTGACAGATGGAAGTCATTACAATCAATTAGCCACTCTTTTCTCTTGCCTAATCAAAAATCTGAGGCACAGAGCACTTCCTTTTCAGAGGGAACTTGCAATGATTCACCTTCAAAGAAAGAAGGCCTGCAGTCTTAACTATGCTAACCCCCTTTATTTCAAGTACTGCTACTTGCAACTGTGTGATCAAAGAGATATTTAAATGTTGTATTCATTAGATTGTGTGCAACGTAGGAGCAATCACACATTTGTATTTTCCACATTTCTTATCAAGCTCACATGGGGGTTTCAAATATACTGTGATTCCTTATGGAGCTTACATGGGGGTTACTCTTTTAAATATACTGTAATTCCTTATGGAGCTTACATGGGGGTTACTCTTTTAAATATACTGTAATTCCTTAAGTAATGGCCAGGCCCTAACCCTAACCCCTAACCCCTAACCCTAACCCTAACCCTGCTCTTCTCTATTGGATGTGTCTGCACAGCTTCTCCAGTGTTTTGTTAGTTACAACTAATTTACCCCAACTGAATTTTCTGTAAATGCGTATATAAAATACACACCTTACTGAAGTACTCTGCTAATTATGATCAGCTTGGTCTTTGTTGGAACCATAGTTTTTATTTTGAGACAAGGATGCCTGTTCTCTGACTAGTGGCATAGACCAATATCTCTCTTCATAAAGATGAAATCAGGGTTCTCAGATGGAACTACAAATGTCTAACCACAAATGCTAAATAGTGGAATGCAAATACAATAATCAATCATACTAATTTAAGTTCTAGCATCTAGGCACATCTAGGCACATCTAGTTGGCTAGAGGTTTCAAATATGTGCTGAATGAAATTCAGAAGGGCGCAATTTTTAATCATGATAAAATGAGAATTGAAACCTATTGAATTCAGATCCTTAGAGATGAAAATCACCACTTACTGTAAAAAGCTTATTTATTACTTGCTAAAAGTCAACATTGTCAGAAAAATAAAAACAGGTATATTTAAGTATAGATCCATGGAAATACATTACTGGAGTATTTCTACTTAGTTACTTGCCATCTCTGACTGTAAAGTACCAGCTTCAGTGTGTAAAGTAATTAAGCGTAAAAAGACATTGAACATGAGCTATGAAAGAACACTTTAGTAAAATAAGATTAAAATAAATAACACATTTGTTGTAGACTTTGTAGCGTTCATAACAATATGTCTGGTTGTTGTAAATTACTTCAATCATGAAAATGTTTGACTAAATGAGAGGATTTGTTACGTTGAGTAAGTGGATACCCTTCGTATGTTTTAAGCACTGGCTTTTTGCTAGAAGACCTGTCTGCCTCTTTGCTATGCAGCTCTTGAGGCCCTAGAGACAGCGCTTTTTACGACATGTAACACAACACTACCAAAGCCAACAGCCCACTTCCTCATGAAGAGATGAATGCTTCTTGCTCTTGTATCCTTGGCAGAGTTTAACTCTACCTTAACGTCCTGTAAGATTAGAGTTCTTTGTAATCTTTGTACAGTGCCATCTTGCAAGTAATGCTGTGAAGGAATATTTCCAGAAGCAACTCCAGCTGACTGCTGATTTCTCATTTCTAGAGAGAGCTTCTAGATTTGTATAAATGTGAGCTCAGCTATGCACAGCCATTTTAGCTACAACATTGTAGTCCATGGGCATGTCTATGCTTGAAAGAGTTGCGTCTTTGTGCCTGTTGCTTTCTGCACTCTCAGCCCACATACTTGAGTAGAACATGATTGAACTCCAATATATCATAAATACATGTTATAAATAAGCTCTTGGGGATAAAGGATATTTTAGTTTGAGCTGCTCTATGGTTGTCAGATGTCCTCTCCTAGTCTGAGGCCTGAGGAGAGGGTGAGGTGGTAGTGCTGGGGCAGTGCTGAATACAAGAAATCCCACCGCCCCTCAAGTCTAAGAGTCTATGTTAATGCATGTTTCCTTTGCAGATGGTAGAAATACACAAGGTTGCAGTCAAGGATATATGTGCAATCTTTGGCTAAAGGGTCTTTGGAACTTTTTAGGTGCCCCACTTTTCCACACCTTTTAGAGTTTTGAGATTTTTAGGAAAAAAACATTAAATGTAACTTGTTAAGCCCCCATAAGCCATGTTGAGGATTGTATCAGTACTTCTTTTAGGGTTGAAAGTTGTCCTGTGAGTATGTACAATAGAGTATTGCAGTGGAATGTCCTGTGAGTATGTACAATAGAGTATTGCAATAGAATGTCCTGTGAGTATGTACAATAGAGTATTGCAGTGGAATGTCCT
>JAGFZM010004159.1:0-10219 GCA_017657215.1 Limnothrissa miodon
CCACTCTCTCTGATTTCTAGAGATTTCCTCACCACTCTCTCTGATTTGTGGAGATTTCCTCACCACTCTCTCTCTCTCTCTCTCTCTGATTTCTAGAGGTTTCCTCATCACTCTCTCTGATTTCTAGAGATTTCCTCATCACTCTCTCTGATTTCTAGAGGTTTCCTCATCAGCCAGCTTCCTATCTACTTTATTATGTTGTTCTTGAGAAAGAAAGATAGATTCCAACGCTGAACTGAAAATATTTGCTGTAAAGAAAGAAGCTGTTTAATTTGACATGTTGAGCTACGGGATTCTACAATTCACAATTCAACCATTTTATTATTTCGTATTGATCTTTATACAGGTTAATTAATCAGCCATTTTATTATTTCGTATTGATCTTTCTACAGGTTAATTGATCCACAGACCCAAGTGACCAGACTGAGGGTAGGTCAGATGCTTGTTTTATATTTCGCATAGACTGTGTGAATATTTTTATATTTCGCATAGACTGTGTGAATATTTTTATATTTCGCATGGACTGTGTGAATATTTTTATATTTCGCATAGACTGTGTGAATATTTTTATATTTCGCATGGACTGTGTGAATACAGAGAAAAATCTAGAGCAATTTATACAAGGAAGAGAAATTCAAAGCTATCAAGCTTTCAAGCTGAAACTATGAAAATAATTGAACATAATTGAACGAGTGCATAGTGTTACTCAGTTTACATTACAAATATGGTTTAATTTCACGCAAAAATATAAACAAGAGAAGGAGCTTAGACTTCTGAGATGGATAGCGTATGATAAATGTTTTATCCAGCTCATTAGACCAGAGGTTTAAACATTGGATTCCAAATGGAATAATGGCAATGTGTACGTTAATAAAAAACGGGAATTTTAATGAGTTTTGAAGATATTAAACAAAAAGTACGATCTTTGTAACCAAGACCTATTTAGATACCTGCAACTAAGGGACTTTTTTGACAAAGTATTAAAACACAATGTAAGTTGGGACAATGGTATAATCAACATCATAATTGGAATATATAAATCTATAGAATATAGGGCAATATCTACAGTCTATGGTCATTTAATGGAGAAAAGGGGGAATACAACCTCATATATTAGACTGACGTGGAAACGAGAGCTGGGTGAGAATTTCTGAGGATGAATGGTTATACATATGGAGAACACAGAAATCAACTACGTCATCACGTGTATGGAGATTATACTGCTGGAAGAATATAATAAGATTCTTTATCACGCCCAAAATAAAGAATAAATATTCCTCAGTATCTCAACAGTGTTGGAGAAAATGTGGGGCCATAAATGTAGACCACTCTCATGTTTTTTGGTACTGTCCTGAAATTGTAAAGTTCTGGGATGATGTTCACCTTGTTATTGTTGAGATTTTGGGCTATGACTTACCTAAGACCTGTATGATGTCATATTTTGGCAATATGTCGGAGAATGTTGTACTGAAAGGAGACAGATATTTATTGAAAATTATGCTAGCAGCTTGCAAGAAGGCAATCACAAGGAGGTGGTATAAGCCAGAACCTCCAACACTAGAGGAATGGTTGAGAATTGTGAACAAAATTTATGATCTGGAACTACTAACCCATAAGATAAGGACACAAGAAGAACAATGTTATGAAAAACATATCTTTGCACCAACGGCAGAACAGGACTACCACACTAAAACACAGGAGCAGTTTGTTGCAGTCTAACAATCCAACTTGTTCCCTGTTCCTCTTTGTTTGTGTTTTTTTTTTCTTTCTTTTCTATTCTATCTGTTTCCAAAAAATGCAATAAAGAAAAAGTAATAAAAAAAAAAAAAAAAGAGGGTAGACCATAAATCTCTATCGGTTGACAAATTTCTACCGGTTACTCATGTATAGCGGTATATCGCCCAACCCTACCGATAACCATAAAAATGTGGAATATCGGCCAAGACAATTATCAGTCGATCCCTAGGGTGAATGCTATAAGCAGGTGGCGCGTGTAGACACAGCGGCCTATGGCTCTCCGACCGTGCGCATCACTGTGGGATAGCTAGAAACATAATTTCAATTCCTCTGTTTGTCCTGTATATGTAGAGAATTTGACAATAAACTGACTTGACTTTAGATTGTTTTCATCTACTGTTGCATGTCGGAATGAGTTTGCTCGCTTCAAAAGAGCATGCTTGCTTCATTCTCCTTACTCATCCAACTGTCTTTATTGAGTTAACATTTCTTCTGCTGTTCTTCTCTGGCAGTTTCCCTTATCCAGTGTGGTGTTGTGTGCTTGTCATCAAGAGAACAAGCGACTCTTTGGCTTTGTGCTTCAGACAGCTGGAGGGAAAGTTGACGGACGACCAGCAACCATCTGTTACATCTTTGAGTCAAACAATGATGGGGAAAAAGTAAGGGCCAGTGATTTTACATACTATTTTAATTTAATTTTCATTTTTTTGATTGATTAAAAATTAATTTTTAATTTTCATCTCACTAAAATTCTAGTTATTTTTCTATTGCCTTTTCTTACTGAAATAATTTCCAGAGATGTCTTTTGGTTCTGAAAGAAAAGAAAGAGGAACAGATGACAAATAAGGCAGCCTATTGCTTGATTTAATGCTTGATTCATCTGGCTTTGATTGTTTTGTGTTCTCTGTTCCTCAGATCTGTGATAGCGTTGGCTTGGCTAAACAGATTGCTTTCCATTCAGAAATGGTAAGTTGGGGGGTCAAGTTGGGACATGAATTTTCAGCTTTTGACTCGTTGTAGCGCAAGTTGCATCCAGTACCATCACCAGTGTGTTAAAGATCTCTCTACCTCTCTCCAGGACCGAAGAGCTACAGAGAAACAGAGGGAGATGGAAAAGGCCAAAGAGAAACAGCAGGAAGAACTGAGCAAACAGAAACAGATTGAAAAAGTAAGCACAGAACTTGAAGTTGCGTAACTAAAGACTATTAGAAAAGCTAAATCTACTAAAACCTTTTTGTTTTTATTACTTGGTTTATTATTTGGTTTGTTTTTTGACATTTTGTCCGCACTGTCTACGCTGACTGAACATTTTCTCTCAGGGTCTGCACACTAATGAATAGAGCTGGAATAGAGCTCTCTCAGGGTCTGCACACTAATGAATAGAGCTGGAATAGAGCTCTCTTAGCAGGAACATGAGACGAGGCTAATGTCTAATACCTGTGCACAGCACGGTTGCAGTGAACCTAGGTTAGAGTGTGTGTGTGTGTGTGTGTGTGTGTGTGTGTGTGTGTGTGTGTGGGTTAAACACAAACAGCTGCCCTTGTGCTTATTGAACGTCTACGTAGTGACTTTACTGAGCATGACCTTGGAAGAGACCAGACTCCTACGGAGCAGCTACAGACTGTGCCGACGGCATTTCATTTAAAGCTCGGAGCATTAATGTTAAAGTCAATGCAAGGAGAAAAAAATGAATTCTGAAGTCTCTCAAAGTTAACACGTTAATCATGCATTAACGCAACCTCACTTCAATCGCGATTAAAACGCATGTGTTGTCTTGGTGAACAACGCATATTTCCGTGGGTTATTACCATGCAAAATAAAGCTAGTTATAACTATAATCCTATAATATAAATTTGGATTTGCTATGTGGGGGGGCTCTGGTCTGGGGTCGGAGAGAACAATCTTATAGCATGTGAAACACATGCAGAGGGGAAATGCTCAATGTGTTAGTGTAGCCTTAATATTGAACCTTTATGAGAACCTTTCCAGGCTTGCATGATCTGGAGTCAAAACAGTTGATTTATTTTTTTGGATAAATGTTGAAAAAATGGCAGTCAAAATGTCAATCCAACAAATTTACGCAATGAATGCAACCAAAGCATGCATCCTAATACAAAGAACACACATTTTTTTGTAGAGCATATTAGCGACTTAGCAAACAAACAAGTCGCTGAGCAGCTGAGTAGGGGAAAACAATGGCTGACACGCTCGCTGTTGTACTCCTTCCGTCTTTATTCCAATCTTCCGTGTATCGCATCAATCCACAGACATGCAATAATCCACAAACGTTCACGGTAAGACAGTGTAGTTCACGGTCGCGGTCAGCAAAAAGTAGGCTTCCCCCATCACCCACTCACTACTCTCTCACCTCCCAAGTGAACAGGTAATATTACAATTTCTACCGCCACCAACACCATGTGACCCAATCAGTGCACGTCATTACGCAGACACACCCACTCACACGTAACACTCCAACCCCAAGTAGGCCTGTCCATTACAGAGCACTACATCACTTTCAGGAAAAAAAAAGTCTAATTATGCATAACCTTCTACGTAGGCTAGTATAAAGTGAAACCCAAGACTGTGTCGACAGTTAAAGGCCCATTATGCAACATTTTTCATTTAATTAATCCGTTTCATACTGTTTAGGATGCAAAAATGAGTCATTACACGGCGAACGAACGGTGTAGAATGCGCATTGCCTATAGCGGTAGATACAGCACTTGGAATGTTCAGCAGCACGGACCGCCTCCAATAGATTGCAGTGCAATACAATGCAATACAGCGGTCTTTAGAGGGAGCTCGTGAGAGAAAAAAACAGAACGTTGCTTAGCCCTTCTTTAATTGAGGCTTAGAGCAGAAGCAGACAAAAACTGTTTTATTTGTTTGCCAGAGGTAGCCCAACTTCAGGTGACGTTAGGCCTATGTCAACTTCATGTCATTACGTTAGCATTTCATTCGTAGCTACCTGAGGTATGCTAGCTGGCTCATGTATGGAAACTGAACTGGCCAAATGCACAATGGAATTCAACTGACAGCTACTCATTTAAGCACTTCTTTGCATTTAAGCACCTCTTCGCACATACCTTGTCTGTCTGCTTCTATCTCGCTGTGTCAACCTCTCGTATATAGTGTACCAGCGTGAGGTGCTCTGTTTGACAGCCTCAACTAATGTCTCTGAGGAAAAAGTAGCCGACTGAAAAAGCCACTTAACATTAGTGTTCTAGAATCTCTGATTGCAACTTTTCTAAGCTTTGATAGGTCGTCCCCCAATTTAATCCCTGGGTATAACGTAAAGTTAGTGTTCAACTGCTCTTTTGCAACCTACAGCAAAATGGCCAGTTATAATTCCTGTTTATCGATGTGGTGTGAGCGTACGTACACTTTTTTTCAGGTCAAGTGCATTCCGTGGTTGATGGGTGTGGATGCGCACATTATCTTTTACCTTAACATGAAGACAGTAGGTAGCCTAGTGATTGAGCCTGCTTCATTGGACTGAAATGACAGGAGTCAAAGCACCTCCTGTTTGTAGCCATATCGCTTTTATCAAAACGGGAAATCCAAATATTTGTGCATCATAAATTCTGTAAGACTATATAATTGACATGGGACATGCAAGCTAGCATGTATTCAAGAAATTGCTGTAAGCAGCTGCAGGTTAAGTTTGCTGTTATAACCAGAGCAAATGTTTTTCATATAAATGTATTAGAGTTGGTTTTAAACTGATTTTGCAATCATTATTAACTATATATTTTTTTAGATTAATCTTGATTTAAAAATTAATTTGTTTGACAGCCCTACTAAAAAGCATTTTTTTGGAACACCTGCAGTGTCCTGACGATTAGCTGAGTCTCTCTGTCATCATGTAACCACAGTACTGCTGTCATTACTGGATGACAGACCAAAATACTAATTTAACATTTTTGTTTGCTGCTTGCATGTTTATTCCAGTTGTAGGTTAACAAGCGTATTGATTGATAAAACGTCTTAATATAAAAATACACATATATATTGAATTAATTTAGTCTGATTACATTTCTAGGGATGAAAGTTGTTTCATGTTACGTACTTAACTACTGTAAAACTGCTGGACTAACTACATGCCTTCACTCATCAGGACCTTGAAGAACAGAGTCGCCTGATAGCTGCCTCCAGCAGACCCAACCCGCCTGCAGCAGATGGACAGTTCTTGGTGCTTAGCAACAGCCAATCAGAAGACAGTGATGCTGGCGAGGAGGGGCGGAAAAAGGGTGAATCAGAGGCCTGATCAGGAAGTGGAATCAGCCTCCCTTTCAAAAACTGTCTACTAGGCCACTATCATGCTGGAGCCTCTGAGTGAAGCAAGGCTTGGAGGGAGAAAATGACCATTGATGATCGTTGATCATCGTCACTGTAGCATACAGGCCCCCAGCGAAGAGAAGGACTGACTGTAGAATAGGCAAAACTTCCCTTTTTTCCAATTCATTATGATTTTTTTGTTCTGTACATAAATCTTGTATTTTAAGTGGTCTCTATTATTCAAATGATGTATAAATTGCCTTTTGTATAATTCACTTCACTACTTTAAACAACCAAGTACTAAACATGAAAAGAGATATTTTTGTTTTATTTCAGAAGATATTGCACATGTCAATAAAAGAGTAATTTTTGTATTTTCATTTTGGTTTTGCACTCAACAGCTATTGCTGTTGCTCTAACATCCTTTGCTTGGCCGCTTGGTTCCATTATCAGAATTTGGTTCCATTTGCCATGTTTTGTCACTCACTGCCGAAGAGACTGCCCTTAACATCTTGGAAGAATGCAATGTTAGCGCCTTGTTATGGTTGTCTTTTAGGATCAAATGATGATTTACCAGTGTTGTACTTGTTATGGTTATCTTTAAGGATCAAATGATGATTTGCCAGGGGTTAGGGTTACCAGTGTTGTACTTGTGCTGTGTTGTCATGCTGTATGGGAAGTACATACATACATATTTTACATTTTTGATCAACCAGAAATGTATTCAGAAGAACACTAGAAAAGCCAAACTAATATTTCCAATGTATTTAAGTTATTGAATGATTGGCCAGTTTATTTGCATTGGTGCATTCCATCCACTGCCTTTCATCCCTGCCCGTGTCTCATGTCATCATCTAAAATCATCTTTCTGTTTTTCAAGCAGCTTGGATTTACTGTTACCATGAAGCACAAGACTGATAACCAAGTTTTGCTTTTGTATGTATTTAATAATTTAGCAAAATCTACCTGCTAAAGTAACATTGGAGTTGACTGTATTGTCTGTTTTATCAACAGATGTATCAGAGATATGCAGCAACAGTGCTGCAGCCACCTAAGGATGACATTTAACCAACATATCAATTTTCTAGAAATAAAATCTATCCATTATAGGTCAAATGTGCGTTATACAGCAAGAGTCTCTTTTTAAAGCATTGACTAACTCTGATTTAAGGTTTTCAGATCCATCATTATTTGGATCTTGAAAAGAGTTGATCCTGTCTTTTTGTTAATTTTAAACCATGAGCTAGATAGTTCAAAACTAAATTGCTTCAAATATCCATTTATTTGTTGACCATGAAGTGAAAAATCTACTAATCCAATGTGGCATCAGAAATGCATCAGATTGTAACAGACATAAGACGTGTATGGAGAGGAAACTTCAGGGTTAGATGGGGTTTCTATGGGTGGGACATGGGGACATTGGTGATTGTGTGAATAGGTTGAACAGTCTTTGATCTAATAAATTTACTTTGTTCTGCATTCTATTTCTTTGAGTTTGGCAACTGCAAGGTTCCTGGATTCTGTCCATCAATAACTAAACAATCCAACAATGCTAAGCAGCATTGCACTGGTCACATCCAAGTGTTGAGTAAACCTGCTGAGATCATTTTTCACAGCAGGCTTCTTTTGTGACAACAATAACTCTCAGTAAGGAACAGCTCTGAGTGGGAAACCATACATATGAAGACAGAATGTGAGGTTGGCACTGATGCCTTTTGTTTGCACAGGGCATCTGTGTTTTGCAATGTATGCATGATGACGATACTGTATGTAAATTACTATTCAACATTATTTATTCTTATAATAGGATATTTTTAGATGTATTGTTGGTGCAAATCTCTTCAGCTGGATTAAGCACCAGTTCACTGGTTCCAAATAACACCTCCCAATTAAGACTCAGAAAGGTGGGACGCACCTAAATGGGAAGTTGTGTGCCATGGCTCTAGATTCATTTTCTACTTAACTGGTTTAGAAAAATAGGATGTTGGTGACTGGCTTACAAGATTTTGAGGACGAAAAATATAATTGTGTGCATAAAATTCCCTAAGACTGACAAAACTCTTGAACTGTTAAGCTTCTAATTTAAAATGCCCTTTGGTGAGGTTTAGCTATTCAGATGGAAAACACAGAGACAAAACTAAGGAGTGACGTTTAGTTCCCTATTCTAATAATTTGCTTAAATGGTTCCCCTAAACATCTGCCGAGCCATAACGATTGCCTTCAACAAGGTTTCTCAGGTAAATATGGCCCCTCTGATCGATGGAGTCAAGGAAGCTGATTCAATTAATGGTAAATCTACATTCACAATTGATAGGATTCTTGGTCTGGACAAGAACGAACATAGGAAGATTAAACCCTATCGACCTTGGGCAGGTAGTCCAGTGACAAAACATGTAATAACATTACTGTACATTATTGTCTATTTTCTGTGTTTACATCATTTGTTGACATTGTTTTTGGTCTATTTCAGATACCTCAACAGCACAGAACTGCATAGTGCCTGAATGCTTTGACCCATCCAAAGCCCCAGACCTTTCCATGGACATGATGGAGAGGACATGCAGGCCTGCCACTCAACTCTCCACTGAATTACACCAGAAAGCACTAAACTGGTACATCGGACGCAGACCAAGAACTGCCTTCACCCCCCTACAAGTAAGCACCTAACCTTAAATGCCTGGATACACTTAATGCAAAAATGTGTGAAGGACTTACTATCGATACACATGGTCCTAGATAGCTTTTCTCTTTCTCCATTGTGAAAACGGAAAATATCAAGATATGCAGTGGCCAAAATATCTCCTAATGTGTTGAAGGAACATCATTCTTCTGTCCACTGGACATTCATGGGAGTCCTTAAGATCTTTATCCTCAGTTTTTGTTCTGGGAGTCAGATTGATGTTTAGAAAGGTAGCAGTAAGCAGTAAGGACCACTCAGAAAGAGCTCAATAAAGACTTGAAGGCAGCAGGTACATTTGTTACAGAGAAGCCAAGCCATGAAATGCAAGAATTGCTACCACACTCAATGTTTAGAGGAGAAAGGGTTGTGAAGTACAGTACTTCTGTAAAAAAAAAAAAAAAAAAAAAAAAGCCTTCCTGCTACCTACAGGTTCTGGATGTCATTCTGAGTGGTCTCTGGGGGTCTCTTGAGGAACAGAAACTCATTAGGAGCTCCTGTGGTTGTTCCCTCTACTTTGTTTCAAATCCCTTCCTTCACCTTTATCAAATCAGTCATCACTGGTCCTCTAAGTATTCACACTTCATAGGCCTGAAGTCTTTTACTGGATGTTTACATTTAGATTGAGGTCCTGGAGAGCATTTTTCAAGTGAATTATTATCCTGGGATAGATGTGAGAGAAGACATAGCTAAGAAGCTTCATCTGGATGAGGACCGTATTCAGGTGAGAGCAAATTCTATTTATTATACAATCATTTATTCATAATTATTTTGGGGGTAAATCAATTTTATCTGTATTATGGAATTGTATTGTATGTGGAATCTGAATTGAAAGGCATTCTGAAATCTTTTTGAAGCCGAGCTCTCTGGCATCCTGTTTTTGTTCTCAGATTTGGTTTCAAAACAGAAGAGCAAAGCTAAAGAGATCCCACCGTGAGTCTCAGTTTCTGATGATGAAAAGGGCCTTTGAAAAGGATCATTAATTGACTCTCTCTTTCATTTACCTCTCGAACTCAGTCTTTCTTTTCTGTTCTCTCCTTCAATATCAAAACAGATACACACACAGTATATACATTTAAATCACGTATTCTTAAAACACCAGTCATTTATTAATTTTAAAAGTGTAATAATTATATAGATATAAAAAGTATGTTACACATTGAGCTTATTCTCTCTTGTCTTAGTGTGTGCATGTTCTAACTCAGGTTAATAGATCCTCTCTCACCTGGGTGAGGATTGAATCTTTTCTTTCTTCAGGTGTTTCAATTACTTTATAATGTGATCTGATTGTGTTTCAATAATTACTTTATAATGTGATCTGATTGTGTTTCAATAATTACTTTATAATGTGATCTGATTGAGTTTGAATAGTTACCTTCTAGTAAACTGTGATAACTACGCAAGTGAGGTTGATGTTTTTGTGCTTGCATGAAACACTGACCTAGAGTTTATACACAGTGTGTCTTATATTCTTATATGAAACACTGATCTAGAGTTTATACACGGTGTGTCTTATATTCTTATATG
>JAGFZM010004160.1:0-10510 GCA_017657215.1 Limnothrissa miodon
CAAATAGCTTGAAGCTAACCAGACAAATTCTGACCCCCTGATCAGTACAGACACACAGCTCTGAGCTTTAGTCATAGCGCCCCCTTAGGATGGAGGTCAGTACAGACACACAGCTCTGAGCTTTAGTCATAGCGCCCCCTTAGGATGGAGGTCAGTACAGACACACAGCTCTGTGCTTTGGTCAGCTATGCACCCTTTGGATGGCGATCTGTAAAGACACGCAGCTCTGTGCTTTGGTCAGCTATGCACCCTTTGGATGGAGGTCTCTGTGTCTACAGGAAAGAGCAGACTGTTTCTAAATGTAAACCTAAACATTTGTTTATATAACTTGTTACGACCTGGTTCAGGGTACAGTGCCTTTAGTGGGAGAGTGGCGCCACCGGAAGACCGAGCGCTTATCGTAACGTGGTCCATGTAGCCCTCAAAAAGTTCCAGTTAGTGCTTGGAGGGCAATTCAAATCAATCGGAAATCTACGACAATCGGTAAATATTATCAACGAATGCTTTGCGTCGCTACATTTGTACAGTTGTGTTAATGAATTCGATCCATGTTAAGCAATGTAGATCGTAATATTGCCCGTTTTTTTTACTTTATCTTACAGACATGACAGAGTCATACCAACCATTGACTGTTTATAAAGTCAATAATACCAACAGGCGATGAAACAGTGTTTTGTTAAGTGACTGGGCTCACAACAGAACAACTGTGCTTACGGGAAAATGTTCAATAAATAATATTTAGATTCATATCTGTGGCAAATAAAGGTTCTGTTAACTTCTTATTTATCTACTTCTGTAATCAGCATTTTTCTTGTCAACCAATTGATGTATAAAATATGTATAATCAATTCTATGATAAATAAAATGCATATAACATTTTAACAGTTAACCTACTTTTACCACCCGTTATCATTATCCATGTGTGTTGGCCAAACCTTTTATAAGTTTATATTCCCTAAATCTGTTAGTCTAGACGGTGACAATCCGTCAACATATTTAACTACTCGTGACAATTTGATTTCAATGTACAACTGGCATGGAAATGACTGTTTAAACATCTTATCTTGAAAAAGTGTAGCTCCATTAATGTGCTCCATTGAATTACATTGAGTGTCGCTTAGCTTATGCTTACTTCCTGGAACTTTTGAGGGGCTCCATACGCCGCCATTGCTGTCAAACCTTGCTGTCATACCATTGCAGTGAATGGAGTTGTCATTGCTGTCAAACCTTGCTGTCATACCATTGCAGTGAATGGATTTGTCATTGCTGTCAAACCTTGCTGTCATACCATTGCAGTGAATGGAGATGTCATTGCTGTCATACCATTGCAGTGAATGGAGATGTCATTGCTGTCAAACCATTGCAGTGAATGGAGTTGCCATTGCTGTCATACCATTGCAGTGAATGGAGTTGTCATTGCAGTCATACCATTGCAGTGAATGGAGTTGTCATTGCAGTGAATGGAGTTGTCGCCACTCTCCCACTAAAGGCGCTCTGGCTCAGGGCTACAACATAGAGAGAGAATTTAGTGGTGTAGAATGCTGAGTAGAGATCTTTAAAAGTAATGGGGGTCTACTTTCAGTTCTTGAGTTTGGATTTTCTTTATATTGAGTATGAGACAAGATGCAGACCGACCTTTCAGCTGGTGAGTAAGAAGACTTCCTGCCTTCTCACCATGTTTCAGTGCTCAGCCTTTTTAGATGTGAAAATATACTCCTGGGTCCTCTTACTGGTCCGTTCATCCCCCTAATATACTCCTGGGTCCTCTTACTGGTCCGTTCATCCCCCTAATATACTCCTGGGTCCTCTTACTGGTCCGTTCATCCCCCTAATATTCCAACAGACAAACCGGAGCACAGACCCTCCCACCTGCGTTTCTTCTACTCTGTGAAACCAATAAATGAGTGTTTGTACGACTTTAAAATGTCCACTATGCGTTTCATTCCTCTCTGGTTAGATTAGCTTCTTCAAGTTGGGTTCGGAGAATCTCACGCAGCAATGGGAAGACTTCCTGACCAATATCGGTGCTAGTGTGCAAAAGTAAGTGACTGTCTTAGGACTGGATTCTGCAATAAGGCACTGATATTGGTGCTAGTGTGCAAAAGTAAGTGACTGTTTTAGGACTGGATGCTGCAATAAGGCACTGTCATTGTGCACATCCTTATGGCAGACTTTCATCTTTAAGTGATTATGAATTATGAGCTTTTATCTGCTCAGAAATATGACTGTTCCTGGGGAGAAGTTTGAATATTTTATATTGCTATTAAGTACAGAGATTTCTTTTAGCCGATTTGCATTGTGCTTAAACCATAGCAACATTGATAGCAACTGTATGTTCTCTAGCTTAAAATTATGCTACTGGTCTGGTCTGTAATTTTTTGACAAATGTCAAATTTGATAAATGTTTTGTCTTTTGAGAAACTGCCTACTAAATGCATGTATACAGATTGTTTTGTGTGGCGTTGGCTTAGATAACATCAAACACAACACGCATGCATGGGGTGCTTCAGTATGTGTGATGCATCTGTATGTATGTGTGTTCCTAGTGTGATGCATCCGTATGTGTGTGTGTTTCTAGTGTGATGCATCCGTATGTGTGTGTGTTTCTAGTGTGATGCATCCGTATGTGTGTTTCTAGTGTGCGCAGGGAGATGGATGGAGAGGTGGATAGTATGCAGCAGACCATTCAGGACCTGGAGCAGGCCAGTGATCTGCTCTATATGCCAGACCCTGATCCCAGCAGAATCCCCATCGATCGCACCCTCACCCGCAAGGCTGGCTACCTAAACCTGCGCAAGTATGAGTCTGCCGCCAGGATAGCGTCTAGTTTGTTTGGTGTGATCTACAGATCTTAGCACACAGATTTGGTCTCTTTGTTTACTATACCTACTGTCACACCCACAGACATTTATTTTAGCTGCACAATACATCACATTGATAGACAAAGAGGACTCTGATTCAGTGATTTAATAAAATATTACATTATTTTTAGATTGTTTCATACACAAAAACATGTATTGTGTGCCATTAAAACACTTGAGAATTCATGTAAAAATCCAACACATTTCAACCATGCTAGTTTTTTCTTAATGTTTTTTGTTTGTGTGTGTTTCAGTAAAACGGGCCTTGTGTCTTCAACCTGGGAGCGGCAGTATTTTTTCACCCAGGGAGGAAACTTGATGAGCCAGGCACGTGGGGATGTGGCGGGGGGTTTGGTCATGGACTTGGACAACTGCTCAGTGATGGCTGTGGACTCTGAAGACAGACGCTTTTGCTTCCAGATTGTCTCTTTCGATGGCAAAAGGTTAGGGTGTGATTATCACCCCACACACACATTCAATTTAGCAATAAATTCCTTGAGTCCTTGAATAGAGTTGGGGATGGCTGTACAGTATGAAGGTAATGAAGTGGTGTGGAGAGACAGCAGATATGCCATTAGCACCATAATGTATAAATTCATGTAAAGACTTAAACCATCTAAAGGAGTTTGTGGGCTGTTAGTTTTACATATGATAGTATGTGCAACACATTCCTGTTGATGGCACAGATGTCAACTTAATTAACTGGGGGAAAGAATGGAGCTAATTACATGCACGCAGCACAGAGGTACAGGTGGCACATGACAAAATGAAGCAAAATCAAATAATGTAATTCACATTTTATTTGTGAATTTGTTTAATTTTGTATAATTTTCATAGAAACGTGGGACTTTTAAATCAATTCCTGGGCATTGAGCATTGAATATTGTGGTAACAAATTCTAATATGGCAGTATACAAGTCCAATATGTGCTTTTTCTGTTGCTTCAACTGCAACAACTGCAATGCAATTCTGCTTCAAGTATTGAATGCCCACTACTCTCTGTTTTTTCACAACCACAGGGCACAAGAGCTTTTGTTTGTTGGTCACCTAAGGACTATTAATTCACTCAAGACGATAATTCCATTAGGTGTAAATGAGTTTGTGTCTGTCTGTTTTAGAGTGGCCATTGTTCAAGCCGAGAGCAGAAAGGACTGTGAAGAGGTAGAGTCCCCACACACACAACAGATATTCTGGGGCTCAGTTCTCGCAATTGGTAACCCTGCATATGACCCAGTGGGAACCCTGCATATGACCCAGTGGGAACCCTGCATATGACCCAGTGGGAACCCTGCATATGACCCAATGGGAACCCTGCATATGACCCAATGGGAACCCTGCATATGACCCAATGGGAACCCTGCATATGACCCAATGGGAACCCTGTATATGACCCAGTGGGAACCCTGTATATGACCCAATGGGAACCCTGTATCTACCACTGGGAAGTAACGCATTACAGTAACTACGTTATTATTTTGGTAACAAGCACGGTAACTAGTTAGTTTGTCAAAATCAGGAATGCGTTTATCGTTACTGGGATTTAGATAGGGTCGTTATTTGTTACTTTGTGTGTTGCGTTCGAGAGGACAGGAATTCTTACTGTTTTGAGGGTTTTTTGCTATACTGCACTGCACTGTTTGTCACGTGAAAGTTTGAAAGTTAATAAATCGGGCACTTTGCATTCCCAAGCAGTTGTCTCTGTCCTGACAATCTCCTCCGTCGTAGCAGGAAGTCTGGTTTGGCATATGAAATAATCTGTATTTTCACCCAATTTTAGCCAGTGCGCTTTATAGGTCGGAATATATGGTAGATTAAAACCGACAGATAAAGTGACGCATAAAACAAACATTGTTAATTTTTAGTTTAGTTTCATTAATTTGATCATTAACTTGCACTCACACTAAGTTCACACTTTAGGTTCAGGCCATTAGGTGGCACAGTGCACGTGTGGCAGGAGAGTGCTAACATGTAAGCATTCTGAGTAAAACCAAAGTTACTTTCCTGAGTAAGTAGTTACTCTAAAAGTAACAAGTAACTTGAAGTAACTCAGTTACTTTTGATAGAAGTAACCAGTAATGTAACTAAGTTACTATTTTAAAGTAATTTACCCAACAGATAGATTTCTAATACTTAATACTATTACCAGTGGTAGATATAGTATTATCTGACCCACTGGTAACCCTGTATCTGACCCACTGGTAAAACTCATCATACATCCCGATCTCTCTCTAGCCTATGATAAACCCACATTAGCATATTGGTGCAAAAAGTCCTGATTTTTATTTATTTTTTTTCTTTTCTTTTCCTATTCCTTTATTTCAACTGACCATAAAAACAAAGTTATAAGAACAACCATGACGGGGAATTCAACAGACTGTCCACTAATAATACTGTAAAAAAAAAAGCCCTCAAGTCGCTTGTTAACTCCTCTTCACCAGGACTGTCAATAAAAAGGGAGAAGTAAAAGTGATTCATATAAAATATAATGCTAAAGAAACTTTCCATGTATTGGTCAATAAATTCTCATTCGCAAATGTACATACGTTACACCTACTTTAGATTTTTTTTATTGTGTTGATACATTGAATTCATTATGTGTAATAATTTGTAAAATACCTTATGTAAGTAAAAATAATAATTCCTGTCATTTCAGTGGATTGCAACCATAAACAACATTTCAAAGAGGATATATTTAAGTGAGAATCCCGAGGTGAGTTCATTGTATGAGTTGACTGTTTTTATATTAATCTGATTTTAAATACTCTTGTAGACAAATTAAATTGATATTTGTTGTCAAGTTTCTTCTGTAAATAAGAATTCAGAAGATTAAGATTGACAATAACATAAGATTTTGATACATGGGTTAATTGTGTTCTTTTTAAATCAGTTCAGCTAAGATAAGCAGTGGAAGTGGTTGCTACACTGGGGTGCGTTTCCCAAATACCGACCGAAGTTAGCATTATTCGAAGGTAATGCGAAGTACTTTTGAACGAGCCCACACTTGATTTCCGCCCGTTTCCCGAACACCATCGGACGATGAAAGTTGTAAGAACGTGAGGTCGGGCGTGCTTCACTAAAACTAGGAAGTCTACAGATGTTTCGGAAAGCGTTCGGGGACTATTCGGATATATTCGCTGCCGAAAGCGTCTCAAAAACGGAATTGTAACCTCATTTCACAAGCCAGTGTGGCATTGTTAACAACTTTTACTAATCTTTGCCCACACGATCATGTACCTTATTCACTGAAATTAATGACTGAAGGCCATAACTGCCATATGAATTAATATTAAATATGTAGTGAAAACGACATACATGTATAAATAAACCAAATGACTGCTTTTGTCCGTGCATCTTCATGGGTGAATGGTTAAAGCAGTAGACTATGAGTTATGCGATTGCATCTTGTTATTAAGTCACACGTTCAATTCCTGCTGAGGGCACTTATCTTGTCTCTACTAAATATGTTTAATTAACAATTCGGACATAGAATCGATTTACGGAGTTGTTTTTCTGCAATGTTTGTGAAGATTTAATGCCGTTCCTCATGACTTTAGTTATCACAATACCCCTACAATCCATAGCCTAAAATGTCATGGTGTAGTCATTAGGCCTACGTCAAGGGTCAGGCTACTACATTTGAAATGGGTGGAAAATGTCTAATCTAATTACAGGCTAACGCATTTCAAGTATTTAAAGCCAACTGTAGGTGGCGGTAATGTATCAAAGGGGGAACAACCCAGACATTTTAAGGCCCAAAAAGCCGAAAAAGGCTTAGCCAAAACGACAGCTCCGTGGGTGTCGTTTTAACGAAGCCTTTAAACGAAGGAGAACCCGAGCGTTCGTCCAGCCTATGCTTTTGGGAAACGCCTGCATCGTGTGCCGATGCCTCGGACTAAGTTAGTTATAAACACCTGAACTTGCTTCGTCTGGACTATGGCTTTGAAAACAGTAGCGCCGTAACTCCTTCGGGCAAACCCAGGAAGTAGCTACGGAAGTTAGCAACAATGCTTTTGGGAAACGCACCCCTGGTTACTAAGTTAATCATGTTGGAGGTACGTTGCAACTTTGGAAATGGTTGCTCTGGTAGAGTAGGTGTGGTTGTTGCTATGCTGCTGTGCAAAGGCAGAAGTCCAGTTTAAGGCAAGAATTATATCTTTTTGTTGGTAAATTAATACGCAGCATTATCATTTGAACTAGATGTGGACTGGGACTTTTTTTTTTTTTTTTTTTTTTACCACAGATGGAATGGAAATGGGAAGGATTCTTTATTTCAATAGTTTCTACACTCAACAAACATATAAATGCAACACCTTTGTTTCTGCTCCGATTTTTCACGAGATGGACTTAGATCTAAAATTTATTCCAGATACACAATATTACAATTTCTCTCAAACATTGTTCACAAATCAGTCTAAATGTGTGATAGTGAGCACTTCTGCTTTGCTGAGATAATCCATCCCACCTCACACGTGTGCCACATCAAGATGCTGATCTGATATCATGAGTAGTGCACAGGTGTACCTTATACTGCCCTCGTTACTCAAGTAAAGCCTTAGAAACCTAAAGTAGCTGCAGGTGACCAGAGGTCATATTACAGAAACTTACTGTCTGGATAATCCTTCCACTGTCTTAATGTCACTTTGGCTAGGTGTGTTTTGGGCTAATGTTAGCAATATTGATACGGTATTTAACAAAAATGAAAATACATTTCTGGATAGGGGCAAAAAAGATCTAAGTGAATGAAGTTTCTACATTTAACCATGTAAGCCTCATTAATAGTACAAAATGGCAAACTGGTTAGAAGAATAAGACAACTTCCAAGAAAAGTAAATTGAGTTTTCATGCATTCTACTTACATAATTCTATTGTGTATTTGCTTTATTTACATAATTCTATTGTATTGGCTTTATTAACATTTGCAGGAAATAGCTGCTCGGGTCAACCAATCAGCTATTGAGGCTGTAACACCATCTCCCTCCTTCCAACAAAGGCATGAAAGTCTGCGAACAAGCATGTATGTTGGAGCTTCAGATAGAACAGGCAGACACACAAAGGTTTTGATGGAGGGGCATTGTTTATCAGTTCTCTATTGAATGATTGTTTAGTCTGGCAGATATTGACCTCCTTGTGATCAGATGTGTAACTAATGTAATATTTACATGACACTATGAAATAAATATATATTTATTAAATATGTAAACTTTGAAATGCTACCAGCGTTTCCACTGGATCAGTGCATGATTGGCTGGTGCTATTTGGGAAATGGTAATGTGTTGGAAGACTAACTGATGGATTTCCACTGTAATTCCAGGCAAGGTCGGCCTAAAGCGGGCCGTGCCAGCAGTCAGAGCTCAGTGGGCTCGGAGTCCCCAGCGCTCTCAGCTTTATCCCTCGACTCTCTGGTGGCGCCCGACACACCCATCCAGTTTGACATCATTTCGCCAGTTAGTGAGGAGTATTCTGCACAGGCCAAAAGTGCCTCTCAGGGGAGGTTTGTCAAACTCTTCTATACCTCAGTGTAATGTAAATGTTAAGCATCTGACTTTATCCTCACATATTGCTGGCTCTCAAAGCTTTTTATAACCAGTTCCCTCTTTTATGAAAGAAGAACCAACCCGTTTGGAGAGTCTGGAAATTCACAATCAGCCGATGGAGAAGGTACAGAGATCATCGAAACACTCAAACTAAATAAATGACTCGACAATTAACGACCTCAGTTTAACATTGAAATGAAATGTATGGCAGTGCTATAAACTGCTTTAAAGGAACACGCCACTGTTCTTCAATGTTGCAATATGTTCTTCCCCTAACTTAGAGTTGATACATACCCATGACATCTCAGGCGCTCTGGCGCACAATACTACCTTGTTAGCATTTAGCTTAACCCAGTTTTTTCAGTGTGTCCAGTCCACTGGCGCAGTCACGTTGGGTCTATTGACAGAAGTTAGAGGGGGGGGAGGATGCCAACAGAAAGACGTGGATTTGTTTGATCTCTTCTAACTGTTTGGCTGTCTGGACACATTGAAAGAACTAGGGTAAGCTAAATGCTAACATAGAAGAATCGTGTACCAGAGCGATTGAGTGCACACACTGAGACGTGATGGTATGTATCAACATGTTTAAGTTGGGGGAAGAATATATTTCAGTGTTGAAGAAGGGTGGCGTGTTCCTAATTAAGTCAGGATATTGTCTACAAACTCAAACACACTAGTTAAAGCATTCTGTAAGGTTGATCTATTTCTAGGAGAAAAGGTGTTTGAAATATATTTGAAATGCTGCCTGTACATTCAGCAGCACAGCCTGTGTTATGTCACAAAATGTGATTGCAGCTGCTGCTACTCTTAGACTCCACCAGCTGTTTATCGATTGTAACTGCTGCTACTATTACTGTGCGTTCACACCAAAAGGAAATAATTGACTTTGTATGGACAATAAGCGACAAAAGCGTCAAAAAAAAAAGTTAAAGACAGCTTAACTACATGCAAATTAGCAATGACACATTTCGGGTGCAAAACACTGGCGACCAATTGGAATGTAGTCTTCGCTTGTTTGGCTCTCAGGGAACATACTGGGAAACTTTGTTCCTACTGCACTTTTGTTCAGCCGGTGTTGTATGAACCAACGCTTTTCGAGATCGCCACAAAAAGGCTATGATCTGTAGCCTATGTGGCACCCAACGTAGTAGCCCAATCGAAATCCCTTTCCCTGCACTTGCAATGCTTTTTGTTTTATATTCCAAGTAGAATGAGTGCACATTACGATTTGCACATCACTAAAATTCCATTTAGCAATACCTATACCTTTAACACTTGACGTAATTTTGTTCTTGGTTGTAATTTCAATAACATCGAGACCCTCTTCGACAGGACAATTTGCTACTGAAACACTAGTTACAAGCAAAGCCCTCCTATAGCCGGTGTTCAACCATGCGTTTTTGTACTGTTTGTACAACAGCTTCTTTAAATGGGAAAGCAAAATTGAACGTTTGAATCCCTCATGTCATGAGCAACTTGGGCGACATAAATGAACAGAACTATTTATTGCAGCGACCGTTTGTGAGGGACAAAAGCAATGTTTGCAGCTTTGGTCGCTTTTGGTGTGAACGCACAGTTAGACTCCACCAGCTGTTTATCGATTGTAACTACTACTACTCTGCCACTCTTAGACTCCATCCTCCACCAGCTGTTTATCGATTGTAACTACTACTACTCTGCTACTCTTAGACTCCATCCTCCACCAGCTGTTTATCGATTGTAACTACTACTACTCTGCTACTCTTAGACTCCATCCTCCACCAGCTGTTTATCGTGCGTTTCCTGGGTTCCATGGAGGTCAAGGCCACAGAGAACTCTGATGTCATCTATGAGACCATGAGGCAGATCCTGGCAGCAAGGGCCATACACAACATCTTCCGCATGACAGAGTCACATCTCCTCGTGACCTGCGACTGTCTCAAGTAGGAAACCATCTCTCTCTGATTTCTAGAGGTTTCCTCATCACTCACTCTCTCTGATTTCTAGAGGTTTCCTCACCACTCTCTCTCTCTCTGATCTCTAGAGGTTTCCTCACCACTCTCTCTGATCTCTAGAGGTTTCCTCACCACTCTCTCTGATTTCTGGAGATTTCCTCACCACTCTCTCTCTGATTTC
>JAGFZM010004161.1:5288-32788 GCA_017657215.1 Limnothrissa miodon
TATGGAAGTGACTTGATTCTAGCAAGCAAACAAAAACGAGGCAGAAAAGGCATAAAGGTTGGCTTCATAAAGGCATAAAGTTTGCCTTCATAAAGGCATAACGTTTGGCTTCATAAAGGCATAAAGTTTGGCTTCATCCTGCTAGGTACCACGACCTACAGCCCGTCTTCATGAGTCCCTCTGAGGACTCGGCAGGTGTGTCGTCTTCCTCGTGCTCAGTCATCGCCTCCAGCCTGATCAACGGGGCGGAGGAGCCCCACATGGGTCACATGGGTCACCTTGGCCAGCTGGGTCACATGGCCTACCGGATGCCCGCCAGAGAGCCATGCTGCCACGGCCTGGAGAGCATCAGGGCGACTGGTAAGATGCTGTACACACACATACGGCCTCAGCTGAAGGAGTTAACCATTTCTATGAAAGAGCTGCCACAGTATCAGATCAGTCAGATTTGCGTCTACAATCTACATTATAAGTACTAAACCATTTGAATAATTTCTTACTACGATCCCAAGCTCATTTGTGAGAATCTTGGATGAGGAGGATGAGACCTTTTTCCCTACTGTGTTTACTGTGACCTATAGATTGCCTAAATGTTAATATATGGGCAGACAGGAGTGCTATTTCACTGCTATTTATACAGTATACTAGTTAAGACAGGTGCTTTATCACCCTTCAAGGGCTTTAAGTATCACAAAAGGGAGGCTTTGACTCGCTGTGTTTCTGGAGTGTAAAAATGTGTAAAAGACATTTGAGTCACTGCTTCCTAGTACTCTGCTTTATATCTTTTGAAAGTGCTGAATAAAGTGGGCTTATGTGTTATGGAGGCACAGCTGACAGCAGCACAACTGAATGCAGTGGTTCTTTTCCAGGTGGTGGCGTAAAGAGGAAGAAGCCTGTGGAAGAGCCATGCCAGTCCCCCATTACAAGCCTTCCAGGTGTCATCAGAGAGTCAGGTATTATTTTTTTTTGCCTTTTTGCCTTTAATTAAATAGGACATTATAGGAAATGAGTGGGAGAGAAATGGGGAAGCGTCAGGAAATGACCTCGGGTCGGATTTATGGTATGGTGCCTTATCAACTGAGCCACCGCACCCCGAGACAGTCAGGTATTATTATTACAGCTGCAATGACACGGAGACAACACACTGGGCCAAATCCCAGAGAGCCCCCAAAGGTTTAAACATCATGATCCAGCCCACCCAACGTCATGAAGCCCCAAACTATTAGTACCAGTTAATTGCTTAAGGCTTCATAGGTCAGGGCTCAACAATCAACTCCTATTCTTGTTGCTTGAGTGCTGAGGTTGTGAAAAGGAACAAGAACATTTGGTACAGCATACAATAGACCGTATTTGTAAACAGGAAGAAATTTTGAACTGTACAGGACAAAGGAAAAAGAAACTTTAATTGCCCTCATTACTTAAGTGTTAACTGTCATTTTGTAATTCGGTTCTAGATTTCTCATTCCTCTTGTAAATAACAGGCAACCCTCATTATTCTCGAGCAACAGCCAGAATGGTTGGTTGATTTCCAGCAGACATTTTCTTTACTGGGGTGTGAGGAGAATGACAGTGAGCTTCAGGCCCTATCTAGCTAAGAGCTAGCTTCTGGCTCACTGTATAGTAAACACAATTCTCTCTTTTTGTTTTTTTTCCTACTGACAACAGTTCAATTCAATTTTATTTGTATAGCGCATTTTTACAAAAGACAAGACTCAAAGCGCAAAGAGCGCAACACAAAGAGGCCCAATGAGCAACAGGGGCAAGGAAAACCCCCCAAGCAGTGTTTTTTGTTTTTACTTGTTATGGTAAAGGAAGAAACCTTGGGCAGTTCCGACAGGTCAAGGGGCTAGCCCAACTGCCTAGGGCAGGTTTTCAGTCTCTCAGATGGTGATTAGTCCACTATTATTCAATTAGGTACACATTATAAGAAATTCTACAATTCTCCCTTTTATTTTGCTCTGTTGTTTTTTTCCTACTGACAACAGTTGGTAAAGAATTAACAGCAGTGAAATTGGAATTGATAGGAAGTGCTTTTAACGGTCACTTTCAGTCATTGATTGATAATGTAAACGTTTAATGTTGTTTGTTGCTATCACTCAGTGCTTGTGGTGGAGCGTACAGATAGCAGTCACCTGATGCTGCCTTCCGAGGAGCCGAGGCCTCGGATCTTCACCACTAAGAAAGAACCGCCGACATATCCACCAGGTATGCTGGCAATGCTCGTCCAATATGTGTCGTACACAGAACTAAAATAAGGCAAAATTAAGGCAACCCGTTTGATTGACCCCTATTTTCCTCCCCATGTGTCGTGGCTTAGGGAGCCAGGAAGAGAGGTGGCAGTTGCAGATCTTGGGGAAGGGAAGGGTCACATGTCCCAAGTGCAAATCCGTTGGAAGGAAGACCGTAGAAGGCCTTAAGAAACACATGGAGTCCTGTAACATGGTAAGCACCGCAAGTGTGTCCGTACGTGTGGCCATACACTGTGCACACATTTGTCAGTTATTCATACATTAATTTATTCATGGCCAGAAAGGCTATTTTAGTCTGAGGTCAGACATGTAAACACAGGGATTGGGTAAATAGTTAAATAGGGGCTAAGCAACATTCTGTTTTTTCTCTCTCACGAGCTTCCTTTAAAGACCGCTGTATTGCATTGTATTGCACTGCATTCTATTGGAGGCGGACCACGCTGCTGAACATTGCAAGTCCTGTATCTACCGCTATTGGCCACGGTGGCGCATTCTACACCGTTCGTTCGCTGTGTAATGACTCATTTTAGCATCCTAAACGGTATGAAACGGATTAATTAAATGAAAAATGTTGCATAGTGGGCAGAAAGGACAGAAACTATAAACGATAGACTTCAAGGCTCGGTTTGTCGTGATGGTTTTAGTTATAGTATGACAATGAGGTTATGGTAGTTCAGATAGTTAACTGATAATTAGTCAACTAGGCATTAATAATCAAGTTATTTCAGTGTTAATGGCAGTAAGGACATTGTTTCAGTCACTAAATAAGGTCTGTGTTTCCCTGCAGAACCCTTTTACGTGTCCGCACTGTGGAAAACAACTGAAGTCCTCAACAGGGATGAAGTATCACCTCATGGCTGACCACAACAACCTGGTAAGACCTCGGGGCCTAGGTCTACTGGCTCAACCTAATCTCTGTCTTTGAACCTAATCCCTGTTGTCTGTCATCATGATTGCAGGATTGCGTCCTATAGGGAGGCTAATCGGGGCAGGTTACTGAAGCATTAAGTTTGGGTCTTGAATGCAGTAATAAATAGTTTCCTCAATGTAGCCAAGGTATCTGGTCAGCTCTAGGCTCGACTCAGGGGAGAGGACGTCACTGCCTTGCATAGTGCTGTGGGATACTCACGATTGGGGATGGGACACAAGCTCAGGTTTGATTACCCTGTAGCTGGCCGCCTTTGATGAGGGTGATTAGTGTTGAAAGGCTGAAACACCCCACGATTCAAAGGCGCACTGATTATGTGTCTCAAATTCACATCTTCCCAGGCAACATGTTACCATCTATCGGCACAATGGACTGTGTACCGTCTCGTCCCGTGTTTTATGAATCTCAATAAGCAGCGGAACTAACTACAGCAGACGCTAAAGAATAGCCTACATGTCTTATAAATACACCAGCGCTCTAACTGTATTTTGACCTGACTCGGAAGCTGCAGTGGCAGTGCTCTGTGTAGCTGTTTCTTTATGTCAGGGTTTGATTAAACTGTGTCTGAGTCTGTGTCTCACCTTCGTCTCATTTTCTCTGTCCTGTTGTTACTCAGCCTGCTTTGCAAGAGAACAGCGAGATGGATGAGCAGGTGCTGAAAGAGAAGCTCAGAAAGATACTGAAACGAATGGGCAAACTCAAGTGCTCCAAAGAGGTACAGTATGCTGAATTATTACAGGATTATTACAGGATCCTGCCGACTGCATGGCTCATTGCACCTGGAGACAGTTCAGTGGCACTGGACCGCTAAAGCTTCAGCAGATCTTTCTTAATGTAATTTCGATTCCTCTGTACTGCATTTCATGTACATGTAGAGAAATTTGACAAAAAACAAATTACTTAAAACTTATGATTGAACCTGGGGGGGCAGGCATGGTCAGCCAGGGATGCTGGTGGTCATTCAGATATGGCGGCGCTGGGAAAATCTCAGTATCCTGAAACGGCCCATAATCTCATTTTCTGAGAAATCAGGAAAGGCCAAGTTGAGTACTCCAAAACAACGGTTTGTTTCAGAGTACTCCACCTAGACTTTCCTGATATTTTTGCATATAAACACCTTGTCCTAATTACTGAAGGAAGATTTTAGCAGAGATGAATGTTTGATGAATGTTTTTACTACCTTTGTAAAGTGAAAGATGTACGAGATGGAATGCTGCTAAAGTGTTGCTCTTTAGAATTCTCTCTGAGAACACTGCAAAAGCTGTCATCAATAACTGGAATATTAGTAGTTCATGCACCTGAATCCTGAATATAAAATAGGTGTTGGTAAAGACATATTTGTGTACAAACTGAGATAAACTGAATTGCTTTGTAATTGCTCTTATTTGTTGTTGATCTTGTCATTTTTATCGTTATTGTTTCTACTCTGTTTCCCCACTCTGTTTTTTCAGGGATGCACAGGGAGCTTCACCAGCATCATGGGCTACCTGTATCACACTAAGAAGTGTGGCAAGGAGGAGTCTGAGCTGGAGAAGCTGCTGCTGAACTGCAAGCACTGTGGCAAGCCGTACCGCTCCCGGGCAGGACTGGAGTACCACCTAAAATCCGAACATGCTCCAGTGAGTTCTCTTCCTAATCAAAACATAGGAATGGTCAGCTGGCTGTGATTGTTCCACTGACTTTGAATTATTAAATTATTATTGGACTGGACTCGACACAGCCTTTCAGGAACATGACCGAAATAATAAATATTAGCGGGACCATCAGGTGCACATTGTTGTTAAATGTTAAATAAAGTGTTTGTGAGAGTGACAACCCACAGCTAACATTTTCTAAAATCACACCCAAGGTTTGCAGGGAAGATCTTATCAATGTAATTAATCAAAGTTTTTCTAACATTTCACAGCTACTCGGAGCACTTCCCTTAATTTGACTATGCTCTCTTTCAATTTCCATGAAGATGCTTGCAGATGAATTTTCATTTAAAGAGAACATGAATTGAGAATGTAGTTTAATAAAAACACAAACACTGAAACATTGGAAGAATAATCCTTTTTCATCTCTGGTTGTGACCTGTCTGCAGTCACCCCCAAAGGCCGATGAGGATGAGTCGAAGGTCCAGCAGGAGCCGAGCCCAGAGCGGACCAACAGTGGCCGCGTGAAGCGTATGTCTGCGCAAGTGGCTGTCTACCACCTTCAGGAGATAGCGAATGACGAGCTCAGCAAGGAGTGGCCCAAGAGGAAGGTGCAACAGGACCTGGTGCCAGACGATAAGAAGGTACAGCCCCATCTGTGAGATTTAGAGAAATTTACTGGATGAGTTTGTCCTTTGTCCTTGTGTATAGGCACCTAGCCTGATGCCAACATGTTTTCACATGTTTTCATTTTGTGCAAAGTGTTGGGATTGGGATACATTTGCTTCCAGCAGCACAGATACAGTACAGAAAGAAAAACAAATATGGGACACTATGGTACTTTAAAGGTGCTCTATGAGGTGATTGAGGATTTTAGCGCTTTTTTATTTTTATCTCAAATCTTAGGCATCTCCCCTTGATCTGCTAGCTTTCTGCCCCTTGAATACAAATATGAAAAACCCTGGTCTCGAACAACACAGGGGCTGAAATTCAACTCAAACGAACACAATGAAAACTCCCACCCCATCTTGTTGCTGATTGTTTGTTATGTGTAAGTTCCCCCTATCGCTAGCGTTTGTTTGAATACACCACTCAGGTTTGAGTTATTACAGCCCCTGTGTTGTCACTTGAGACCGGATTTTTTATAATGTATTCAGGGGGTAGAAAGCTAGCCGTTCAAGGGGAGATGCCTACGATTTTAAATAAAAATTAAACCTTGCTAAAATCCTGCAACATCTCATAGAGCACCCTTTTTAATGTAATTGTTATAATGTGTGATGACACCTGCAGGACGCTAAACTCTCTTAGTTAAAGTGATTACATGCTTTCTGGCTTATTAAGTCCAGTCTGTTATTTGACAGCTCAAATACGCCCGTCCTGGACTGCCAGCATTCAGTCAGGAAGTTTTGCGCAAGTGGAAGAACGAAGTGAAGCTGCAAAGGAAAGTTCAGTGTCCAAATCAGGTCAGACCTCTCAACTGATTGATTATTTATTGTCAAATTACTGATTACCAACCTCAATAAATAAGTGCATTAGAGAGCTATATCTATTGTGTATGTGAACTTTTCTTCTTATCCACAGGGCTGTGGTGCCGTTTACACAAGTGTTTCTGGGTTGAAAGCTCACCTAGGCCTCTGTACAATGGTGAGAGATTTTCCTGCCTTCTCCAGCTTTAAAAAAATATGTCAGAGAAATCATTTTTATATTTGACAACGCTGCAACTATAGCCAATTCCATTAAAATGGTTTTGAAGTATTTTTCCAGGTAGAGAAACTCAAGTACAATACCACATTTAGCGGAACACAATATCCAAATCTTAAACCACAATAATGTCAGGCTTAGATTTCTCATCCAGATGAGGTTTATTGTTATTATTTTTCCTTGCACAGGGTGAGTTTGAAGCAGGAAAATACAAATGCCTCATATGCCGTAAGGAGTTCAACTCTGAGAGTGGGGTGAAGTATCACATCACCTCTGTCCACTCTCAGGTGAGTAATGTTTTACAGTAGCCTGAAATACCTGTAATAATTAACATTACGTTTCATTATTTATAAGAAGAACACCTCAACTTTGTTGTATACAAGTATTGTTTTAGGTTGCACAATACTATTTGTGAAATCGACTGGGTATTGTACTTGTATTTTAGTAACTTCTTGCAGAGACGGGTAATTCAAAGTGTCTGGAAATGTCCTTACCCACTGTTGGCTTTTCTGTGTGTTGTACCCCCAGGAGTGGTTTGTGGTGAGCAAGAAGGCCTCCAAGAATTTCGAGAAGCTGCTGAAGTCAAAGCCGAGACCCATTGTGCTCGAGCCCGCCCCTGAGCAGAACCCCGCTCTCCGCTTCACGCCGGGCCTCGGTGCCTGGCAGGAGATGACGCCCCAGGTTGCCGTTCCCGCCATTCCTGCCACCCCCTCCACCGTCATTATGGCCAACCCTGGGGCTGCGGACGCGGCTGAGGGAAGGCGGAAGGAGCCGAATGAGAAGGATGGAGGGAAGGAGAGGGAGCGGATGGCTCAGGAGCAGGGGGTTAGGGAGAAAGACTGCTACGACTTTGACGGCAGCAACAGCAGCAGCAGCAGCGGTGGAAGCTCCAGCAGCGAGTCGGAGGCGGAGGACGCCGCCGTCGCCGCCGCGGAAACGCTGCACCATGACGCATGGGCCCTAAAGAGACCGTCCATCGCCGAACCACCCCAGCACCACCACCACCACCACCATCACCCCCACGCCATCCATCCCCCTCCTCCTATCAAGCAGATTAGGGGGAACCCCTAACCCAACACCGTTCCTTTGTATGTCCCGTTGATGTTTAACCCAGCATTATTGGGCTTTCTCACCTCCTTTCACAGCAATCATGAGTGCATCATACATGTACTACAAGTAGTACAGCTGAAAGTGAAACCAACGAAGAATAACATTGTCACATTGACATTATTTTTTTCTCTCTCCTTTTGAATATGTGGGATATAAAGAGGAGTCACCTTAACTTGCTCAATGGCGCCCAAGTTGTTCACCCCGGCCAGCGAGGCCATTTTGTTCAGCCATCTTTGAACACACTGTAGACTTCTGCTGAATATGTGTCTAAACTAGCTGCATGTGATGTGGTCATGTACAGAATGCTCCTTCCCAAACCCGTTGAATGGTAATGACGATCTTTGCTGCTGTACAAAAATGAGGGAAAGATGGCACCATTTTTGTATAGATATTAGGAACGCTAATTATCAACTTCTACATGCGAGCAGTAGTTAAATTGGCAGGTGGCTTTGGGTGTGTGTTGTCAAGACGTTTGAGAGATGAATTCATGATGAAGATTTCGGCAATAGTATTGCATGAGTTACTTGTGTGATTGCCACTGTGTATGACTGAATATAGAACTGCTGCACAGTGTTAAAACTTTTTTTTTTCCTGACTTGTCATTTATAAAGTTTTTAAGCACTAAAGGACCAAAATAATTCTTTGAACCTTATTAAGTTCAATTCGTACTGTATGACTGTATGATCCTTCCTACGATGAAACGAATGCATGCATATTATTGTGCAGAGAAAGGAACAAATTCCACTATGGTCTGTAAATCTGTTTCCCAATATGCCTTGTTTTGTCTGCAAAGTAACATTAGATGACTGTTGCATTGACGTTAACGTACAGTTTACTTAGGTAGTTGTCAGCTTAACACCGTAACCTCATGGTGTATGTCGTTAGCCTACATATGGTTTTAGGAGTCATTTCCTTGCTCTGTAATAAGCTGTATTTATAATGAAAGTATATTGTTAGGTTAGTCGACTAACAAGTATAGGCCTACTACTTGTGTTTTTTATTATTATTACTACTATTATTATTATTTAGAACACATGTAACCTTTTGCAGCAACATAAGGAAATGTTCTTTCAACATGTGAAATTAAAACTTTGTGTACTGTTAATGTTGCATTTTTAGGGTGGTTTTGTTTGTTGTTGAAAGACATGATGTGACACCCAGTGGTGAGATTGCAATTTACAAGCACAATATCATGTAAGGACAGTTTTCATTCGGTGGGGGGCAGCAACGAGCAAAAGAAAAGTGTATGAGATGCCTGAACAAACATGGCGGTGCACATAATCGTGGAAGGCTCGTGGCTGTAGAATGTATATCTTGAATAGTTGATTTTATCGATCGTTTGCATTTTATTTGACTTCGTCGACTTGGACGACTGCTGTAAGTATTAAGAAATGTTTATTTGATCCTCAAAGTTTTGCCAGCTATAGTTTTGTTTGGCTGTTTTGTTGGACTTCAACGAGGATGACGGAGGTTTCGAACCGGTGATCTGACGGTGCATGGGCCTCTTCGTGACTATGGCTTACAGCATTGAGCTACTGAAATAATATGCTTCATGCGAGAAAAAAATTCAATGTGTCTTATGTTATCGGCAGAGTTAATGTTATCTAGATTTGATACAAGTAATATATTTGTGTACGTGTAAAACGTAGTCACATCACATTATTTATCCAGGACGTTACACAATCCTGTAGCTTGCTAGCATGACAAAGTTACAATGAGACGTACAGCTGAATGATCTGTGGTGAACTTGACCGACAAGGAAGTTAGCATACGTTATGACGCCTTATTGTGGACTTGCCATAATATTGTTGTTAAAGGTATTTTCTTCTTCCACGGTTTCAGCATAATTTTCACTTCAACAATTATCCTGCCTGTTGAGACTCGTAGGCGACTAGCTTCAAAGCTGTCCTTAGGTAACATCGGGTTAAAAGTAACACTATTAAGAAATGGGTGCTCTGATATTGACTGATGTCACTGTAGCCTGTTGTTGCGTGAACCCAACACAATGTGTTTTGGCTTCAGCATAACTAGCGAGTTTGTACGGAAATGTTTGCCAGTTTCTGATCAGTTTCTCAGCCCAATAGCGTTACATAACTTGTTAGTTAAGGATGACCATCCTTTATTTCCCAGGTATGCATTGGTGAATTCTGGTAAGCCGGCGCGGGAGTTGTTTCATGGCATCCGCTGCCCAGAAACTTGGAAAACTCAGAAATAAGGGTATGGGTTTGCCTAAAGGAGAGGATGTGCCACGGCAAGCGAACGCCAGTGGGAGTTCATTGAAATCTCGCAGACAGGCGGCTAGTAAATGTGGCAACCATCAAGAGGTTAAGTCTTTGACAGATATTGGCACTAACATGACAAACTCCACCTGCGGGTCGGACCAAGACGACTGTGAGCAAGGTATCATTCTTCAAGTTGGTTGTACATTTGTGTTAAGATTGTCACTGAATGACAGTTCAACCATGCCAGTTAGTAGACAGCTTTTACACTACTTGACACACAGTTTTTTTTACACAAATAATTTTTGTTAGAACTGTTCTGCATAAATCACTGTAAAAAACAAAGGAATAATCAGTCTTAAAATGTTTCCCTCCAGACCCACAGCCAGACAGCACTCTGTTGGATGAAGTGCCAACAAACGCAACACCAAAAAAGCCAAAAGGCAAAGCACATACCCCATCCACAGCAAAGAGACAGCGGAAGCGGACAGTGAAAAGTCCGAAGTCCCAATCTCCGAAAACTCCCAAATCCCAATCTCCGAAAACTCCCAAGGCTGTGCCAGCAACCCCGAAAGCTCGAACGAAGAAACAGCTGACCATACCTTTTCCACAGGCTACCAGCACGCCCATGGCCAAGAGCACAGCGCCGCAGGAGGATGCAGCTTCTCCAGACACTTCGGAGCTAACGGCCTGTGGTCGACCCAAGAGGAGAGCAGCTAAGGCGTATGTAGTATGCATGATTCAAATATGAGTGCATGTGGTTGCTTGTTATATAACCAATGCACCATATTAAATTTATACTGCACTTTGGAAACAGAATATGATTTACACAGTACTTTGGATGGAGTATACAGTTTTGTGAATGGAGAACAACAATTTGTTTCTCTAATCAGTACTTGCGGTTTTGTTGCTGCAAATGCCAATTCAACACTGTGACTGAAAAATCCCACTGAATTTCTAGTTCATCTATCATTGTGTCACGTAGGTGCATTTTGTCATGTCTGACGCTTAACATTTGCTTTGATCTTTCTAATCTTGCACAGTGCAATCAAGTACCTTCACAACCTTGTGACAAGCCTGAATGATGGACATCCTGACGATCAGAAGAAGGACGAGGAAGAGGACACGGAGGTGGACGCAGCCCCTAGTAGCAAAAAGACACCTAAGAAAGAAGCAAAAGCCCAACGGAGGAAGAGGAAGGCCCCTGAGCCCGATAGCGACATGGCAGAAGATTCCGACTTTGTGCCCGAGGAAAAAGATGATGACAGTGATGAGGTGCTTGATGAAAATGAGGATGAGGACATGGAGGAAGAATTCTCTCTTCCCCGGCGCAAAGTGGCTCCAATTTTTCAGAGGAATTCAAACTTTACCTCAGTTTTTCCTTTACGGGTTAGTCCACACTCCATTTAAGTGCTCTGAGCTGGATGTAGCCTGAGAGACAGCGTTTAGGTATCCATTACAAGTGAAGATGAAATTCCTCTATAAAATTATTAGAAAATCTTAAACTTTAACTTCAAGGTAAATTTTATGTGATACATCTCAATTTGTGTAAATATTCTAACTGGAGTTACTTTTATCTTGTTATTGAGGACACCCTGAGTTTGATTTATAGCTCCTGTCTAGCAAAGATCAGATTACATCATTGCCTCTTGCAATCTGGTTCAAAAGTAACAAAGAATTCTGATAACACTAGATCGGGCGCTTCAGTGTGGTGTAAATTCACGTTTTTGTGTGTGTATGAGTTTGTGTTTATTTAGTTTAAGTCTATTTGTTATTAACTGAGTATTAAAGCATGTTATTGATTTTATTCTGCAGCAACCAGGCTTCGCAAGCAATGGGCTTTCCAACAGACTGATGCACCCTGTATGGACAGCTTTTCCTGCACACAAGGAATTGTGAGTCTCTGTCTCTATCACTAGACATGCACCAATGAACGAGAAAGTATGCAACCTGCTCACTACGAAGTATTCTCACTCCAGTTCATGTCATGGTGCTTTGAATAAACAATTAGCGACATGCACCCCTTGTGGTATACCGAAAGCATGCTGTCTTTGAACCCTATGTTTTTATGTTATAGCAAAGTCTTAGCACACTAATATACTGCAAAGTGAATCAAAGAATAGTAGTATGCATCAGTGGGATCCAAGTAAAGCAGAGAGTCGAAAGTGTCAATTCACTGGATGTGCTGTTCTAACAGTATCAAGTCCTCAAATAGCATTGCGAGCATGTATTTCATACCGCGGTCAATGGGTCATGTCAAATAATAGAAATAGAAAAATCTAACACAGCTCTACATGGTTTACTTTTTAAAGGTCTCATTCCATTGTATTTTCATTAATTTTGTGGTGGTCTCTTGTCTAAGATAATGTAAGGAGAAAAATATGCTGTGGTTGTCTTGTTTCAAGCTATTTTAGTTAGGTGTAAACCAGAGCAGGGATAGCGGGAGAGGATTCTTATGAATATTAATGATATGCAAATGTATCGCCACTGATTGGCTAACAACATTGTGACGCTCCCTCTAGTGGGTCTGTCTGCAGGCAGCCTAACGTTTTCTTGAGGGTGGGCTAACTGCATAGCTAATGTTCAATGTGACGTAGGCTTGCACGGCTTTTCCGATTCGCTCGTTTTTCCTGGCAGTTTTCTATCACAGGCGAAAACAGACAACAGGGGTAGGAGAGCATTTTGAAGTTGAGCATAGAAGTACAACTTGGGCTGACCTATGGTAATGTAAAAAAATCAAGTCTTAAACAGTTTATTTTGGAAGGAGACCTTTAAAAAGTTATCATGGTCATCCGGAGCGCACTTTTATTGTGGAAATATGTCTCTTGTCTGAATAGCCTCAGCATTGATATGAAACAATCTGTTTTTTTTTTGTTTGTTTGTTTGTTTTGCCATCAGCCGTAACGATAACATCCTACCGTGGGTTTTCCCCGAATGGCTACCTTCAGTGAAGGACTTCCACTTTCTGACCAAAAGGTGGGTAAATTCATTTCTTTGTAGTTTTTAAAAATGTAGTTTTTAAAAATGTAACAAGTTACCGGTACATTTGCAAATGGTAACGCCAAGTCCTTTCTGTCTAGTGAGGCTGAGAAATATCTACCCCAAGTGATAGAATCTCCAGCATTCAAGCTTTCACGTGAGAAACAGAAGCAAGCACATACTCTTCACAGACTTAAGAGGTAATATACTGTTCAAGTCTTCTTTCAAGTTTGTGAAATTAAAATGTACAAAAATGTGATCACTGTTATGTTATAATCCAATCCAGTCATTTAGAGAGATATCAGATGGCAAACCCCTACTTCAGTTATTTATTTTATATTTGTGAAAGTAAAAAATATTTACTGTCCTTGTCCTATGCCAAAATATTATATGTTTACAGTAATATGTGTAGGCTAGTTTTGGTCTTTTTTTGCTATCTGTCTGTCTGATTGACCCTGACTAAAATAAGGCAGTATTCATTACCTGTCTCTTGCCCTAGTGGACCCAGTAAACCTCCTAGCATGCTGAATAGCTAGCATACTAATGCTGCCTCACTGGTCACCACACTACATCAGCATACATACTTTGTCTACTTTTTTCCCACTTTATTTACATATTTCCTTTACACTCTTTCTCTACTTTCTTTTGCCCTTCCTCCTTGCAGCTTCGAGACCATGCTTAAACCTCCTAGCATGCTGAAAAGCTAGAATGCTAATTCTGATTCACTGGTCACCACACTACTTACTTTGTCTTTTTTCTGTATTTTCTACTTTCTCCACATTCTTTACATGTCATCTTCTTCCCACCCTCCCTGCAGGTTCGAGGCCCTGCCATACCACAAGGAACGCTGGGACTCCACCTTCTTCGTGGGCGGCCCCGTGTGGGCCATGGAGTGGTGTCCCTGCCCCGATGGCTCCACGGGCAACCAGTACGTGGCGCTGTACAGCCACCGGGACATGGATGCACGCCACAAGAGGCAGGGTCTGCACACGGGGCCAAGCCTGCTACAGCTGTGGGACCTGGGGGAGCTCAACAACCGCTCTGGGTGGGTTTCTCATGCAACCTGACACTGGAGAAGGGGTAAACAGGGTTTCCCTCAATGCTTTATAGTTAGAGTGGTCACTATGACAACAAATAGACACCTCCCAACTTGACTACATCCCCAGAAAGGATAAATATTTTGTATTGCAACATCATTTAAAAAATGTCTTTAAAAAAAACAAAAAAAACGAAATAAGATGTCTGTTTCTTTGTTCTTCCTATTCTATGTCATATGAACTCGCAGCATTTCTGTTCTCGAGTTGATTAAAGATAAATTAGTAACCAGGAAAACACTAGAAAATACACAAGCTCATTATAGCCTTTGCCGTACCGCCCTGCACATTCACACACTTGCTAAGCTGAGCAATAATGATAAATACCCCTAGGTGGCGCCTTAGTGGAGTGAAACTGCTCCATCACCAACAAGCTCAGGCCTCTGTTCTGCCCACACCTTCCTTTGACAGTGGAGGACAAACTCTCGTCGCTAATCTCTACTCAGTACTCGCTTGCTCTCTTGGTCACTACTCACAGAGACACTTTTTAACGGTTTTTGAGTGCCCGTGCTCATAGGACACTCTATTCATTTCACCTGTCAATAACCTGCATCCCGCATTCTGATTGGTAATCGCTTACTCGCATCGCACATAAGTTTTAAATAGTTCCATCTCGGAATCCGCCCACATCGCATCGCTTGTACTCTCCTCGCCTGCCCAGGGATTCCATTGCTGGAACACATTCACATTCCATCTTTTATCGTACAGCGAGTAGCGCGTAGCGACGTGTGTGGACATGGCTTTAGTCTCTTCCCCACTAACCCCCACCACTCCGCCCACACCTTGACTTGCTCATTTTTGGCGGAAAACACTGTGGGATCAGGCTGACTGGTGGCTTCATGTAGTGTTGAAAAAAAGTATAGAGATTCTTAATGTCCAGTTTTTTTGTATTAATGTGTTGGTGAATAAAGTATTTTTCATCATATCAGGCATAATCAGGTATAACATATAAATATCAAGATTGAACCTTGAGACATTTTTGAAAATTTCGCCCGTTTCTTAGTCCTTCCAGGGCGGCCCAGCTGGCGTACTGCCTTGCCCAGGATGAGGGTTCGGTGTGGAGCCTCAAGTGGTGCCCCTCAGGGGCCTGGGAGCTGCCCTCCACAGCCAGGAAGGTAGGAACACAACCACAACACTACACCAGAACCAACACAACACCAACACAGCACCAACACAACACCAGCACAGCACCAGGGGCCTATTGCACAAAACTAGAATTAGGAATTAAGCTGGGATATCTTGGTTATACTGATAAATGATTGGTTATCATGGATAAATTGAGCCAGGATAACCAAGATATACCAGCTTAATCCCTTATCCTAGTTTTGTGCATTAGGCCCCTGCACAGCACCAAGACAAACACCATCACAACCACAGCCATAACACAACACCAACACAACCTCACATAATGGCCCAGGTTTTAAAGAGGCCAGTGGAGAAGGCAGGAGCTGGAGAAGTTGGAGGACAACTTGGCCTGTGATAACTAACTTCCAATAAGGAATTTCTAATATTAACAATCAATCAAATACATTGGTTGTGTACAAATTGTACACACCGTGCCACTCGGACATTGAACCCATGCAGTGGTTGGGACTACAGTTTTACCGCAATCGACGGGTTGGCGACCACTGCTGTGGAGGGTGTGATTTTCAAAACTTCTTGGTGCTGCTTTAACACCTTCTTGTGACCCCACACTCCCTCCAGAGCCCCCAGATGCCTCGACTGGGTCTGCTGGCGGCAGGCTGTTCCAGCGGAAGAGTCGTCATCTACAGCCTCCCGCACCCAGACAGCCTACTGACACTCAGGAAGGGCCAGACTGATGGTAGGTGTTTTAAATCCACTCAGCAGGACAGTGCTGCGATGGAGGCAAGTGCTTGATGATGAAACCATAAGTAGCTGATTTACTAAAGCGAAGGTCTAAGGCATCTGTGCTTTGTAAATGTGTTTTGTCTGATATGTGAACTCCAAATATCACTCAGCGTATCTTTCAGAGGCTATAGTGGATCACACTGGAGACATTGAGGATGGGCTAGGCCTGAAACGTTTGTTCTTCAGCCTTGTCCTAAGACTTCACTGCAACATGGACACAGGCCACATGAGGCAGGGTTTGAGGGTGCATCTTTTTTTCTCTTCCCTAAAAGGAAGTTCGGGGCAGAGGCATGAGCTACAGTGCAGAATTCTTGCTCTAAATATCCAACATTTGTTTGAAAGGTGCAATGAGTGTTACTGTGTTTGTTCGTGAGGCAAGCTGCCAATTGTTTTCAGCTGCAGCCAGGTGTGATTTACTTAATTAGTTAAAGTAGGTTATTGTTAATGAGTGCTGGCAAACATTTGTACATGTGTCGTGTGTTTTTGCTTTGAGATTTAGTTGCTTTAGTTATCATAAAAAGAGTTTTTTTTTCTTGCAGCAAACAAAGAAAATGATGCTTTAGCGGACCATGCAAGATATTTTCTTATTGTTAGACAAAGAGATTTGTGTTTACAAACCCCGTAAAATCCCTGTGGCTTTGAGTGTAAACAAGATTTATTTATTTATTTATTTTTCTTGTCTTGTCTTTATCTCAGTGCTGTCTAGTGGACATTCCTCAATTAATCTGTTATGAAATAAGCGTTATTGTTGTGTTGTGCTCCGAGACAACCTGACAAATAATCTGTAACTTTCAGTTAATGCGTGTGTCTGTCATCTCTGGTCATGGGTTTGACTTCCTGAAAAGCGATGTGTGAGAGAGAATGACAGGCAGCATCAAGCTTGAAAAATTGCCTCATCGTTGAGGGTTATGTCTTACACTACTCTGTCCAGGAATATATATATATATATATATATATATATATATATATATTATTGACTATTTACTTTGTCAGGTTAAACATGGTAAAACATGCATAATATAATTTGCTCTCTGTTTTTAAGTATAAATGTCAACAAATCAAACCAGTAGAGCTATTCCTTCATGCAGCTCAAGCACGCAACTTCAAAGTAATCTGAGAACGCCTGTGACCTGTATTATTTAAAGCATCCAGAAGAGGGCAGTAGTGATGAGATAATATCAGTCTTGTTTCACAGATTCATTGGTCTTCCAGCAAGCGTATGCATTCTTGTTCCAGACGTCTTCTGCTCACATGTTCACATATGTTCATTTTCATGTCCGCTGGCAGTTAAGTGTCCCTTTTAATAACTGGCACCATCCAGTGCTGTACGACGTCTCTTTATTCGTTGTGCGCTTAACACAAAGAGGCCCAATGAGCAACAGGGGCAAGGAAAAACTCCCTATCAATGTTTTTTGTTTTTACTTGTTATGGTAAAGGAAGAAACCTTGAGCAGTTCCAACGGCTAAAGGGGCTAACCCAACTGCCTAGGGCAGTTTATTCATTGCGGAGAGGTATTTTAGCTTCAGAGCTTTGTATATGTGAAACCCTGTTGGTGCCATTTGCTAAAGCTAAACTTGCCAATGTTTGCTAATGTAGTAGCTGAGGCTATCTAAGGCTGTGCAAGAATCAGACTTGATTGTGTGTGTGTGTGTGTGTGTGTGCGCGTGCAGCGAGGGGCGGGGGTTGTACCTCTCTGTGTTTTGTCCCCATGTCTGGTAGAACATCGGGTCACTACCTGTACATTCTAATACAGCAGCATGTGTGTGTGTGTGTGTGTGTGTGTGTGTGTGTGTGTGTGTGTGTGCAGTGAGAGAGAGCAAAACAGAGGGAGAAAGGGTGTTTGTGGGTGTGCAGTGAGGGGCGGGTGTTGTACCTCTGTGTGTTTTGTCCCCATGTCTGGTAAAACATCGGGTCACTACCTGTACATTCTAATACAGCAGCGCGTGTGTGTGTGTGTGTGCGCAGTGAGAGGGAGAGCAAAACAGAGGGAGAAAGGGTGTTTGTGTGTGGGCAGTGAGGGAGAGCCAGATCGAGGAAGAAAGAAAGTGTGTGTGTCTGTCTTGGTGTGTATCTCGCATGTTGTTGTTTTTTTCCTTTTGTACTTCTATCCCATCAACTACCCGTGTAGGAGAAAGTGGTTGAGAGGGGAAAAAAAAGCGCAGGAAAGGATACAAAACGCCCTCTGATTAAGTGCGGGATGAGAGAGAGAGAGAGAGTGACGGGTAGTGGAATGGAGAGAAAGAAATTGAGTGACTGTAAAAGGAATGACTCACAGCTACCATCAAAACTCATTCATCCTCTTTCTCTATCTCTCTCTCTCTCTGTATCTCTCTCTCTCTCTCTCTCTCTCTCTCTCTCTCCTCCCATCCTTTCATGTTTGCGTTTCTTCTCTGTCATTCTTTTCCACCCCGCCTCAAATCGGAGGGGCGTCTCCTCAGCAACAGGCTTCTATCAAGAGTCGGGCACAAACTCAATGCGGCCGTCCTGAGTCCTGTGAGGTTCAGTGCTTCCTGAGTTGCATATGTCTGGTGACACATTGATCAGACCGCAACGTTTATCTTGCAGCTGCCATCGGCAAAGGGGGCGAAGCTTCATCTTGGCGCCCCGTTGTGACAGGACATCATCTAATAGGACGGCTCCAATGGCCCCTGGACACGAGGGCAGGAGCCATGATGTTGAATGGTGCCGAGTAGACAATAGAGAGTGTGTGTGTGGTGTCTGTATGTGTGTCAGCCCAGCACGTGTGTACATGTGCATTTATGTGTGTTTGAATATGCGAGTGTGTGTGTGTCTTTCTAGCCATGTGTGTACATGTGCTTTTTTGTGTTTTGAACGTACGTGTGTGTGTGTGGTGTTTCTATGCGTGTCTGTCCAGCCCATGTGTACATGTGCATGTTAGGGCTGGGCGATTTGGCCTAAAACGAAAATCTCGATTAATTGAACATTTTGACTCGATTACGATTAATGAACGATTACTTTATTTATTTTATTATTTTGCCCTCATAGTTCACTGACACGTTTTGTAAAGCAAATATGCTCACATATTACAGGTAGGAGATCTCAATTGTCTCAGTTTTTAAGCTCTCCATGCTCGACATGTCGACGGAATAAGGTAGAAGAGCGGGGTCACGTGACTTAAAAGGAAATTAAGTGAAAAAATTGACCTGGGAGATTTTGATCGATTATAGGTTCTGAATGTCGATTAATCGCCGAACCCTAGTACATCTACATATATGTGTGTTTACTGTAAATGTGTGTAACCGAGGTCATCCTGCACAGTCCAGTCCCAGGTTCGAACCCGCAACCTCACAACTCACAGCTACCTCGGATCGGGAGACAAACGCCCTAACCAGTCAACCGACTAGGATGCTCTTTGAAGTGTCGGGAGGGAAGCTTTTCTACTTTTCGTTCTACACGCATAGCTAGGCTAGCTGACTGCCATTACACTCACCCCCCCTAAACTTCACTCCCGTCTGGGTTCACAGCACCAATGTAACCGAGGTCTTGGGTCTTGAATTTCCCCTTGGGGATCAATAAAGTATCTATCTATATCATCCTGCGCAGTCTAGCCCCAGGCTCGAACCCGTGACCTCACAACTCACAGCAACGGCGGATCGGGAGACGAACGTCCTAACCAGTCGACCGAAAAAGCCCAGGCTCCCAGTCAACTGAGCAGGATGCTCTTTGAAGTGTCGGGAGGGAAGCTTTTCTACTTTTCTACTTGCACAGCTAGGCTAGCTGGCTGCCGTTACATGTGTTTGTCTATTGTGTTTGTTATATGTGTATGCCTTGCCACTGTTATGGATGCCACTGTGTAGATGATGCATAACCCAGTGGGGTGCGGAGGGCCCCGTCCCCAGTAGGATGCTTGTTGCCGTGACGGCCTGTGATGGATGACACCCTGTGAGGCTGCTGCCGAAGAGGCGCTTGCCTTGAGCCAGAGCAGTAAAGACCGCATGCATTAGATTAATGGTCTGTTTGGAGATCGCTGTCCGTCACATTAGCAAGTGAACACACACACACACACTTACACACACACACAGACTCAGACCAGTCCTACACATTAGTAACTTACTGCAGAGTGTAAGAGAAGTGTTAGGTGTGTGAGTCGAATCAGAAAACAGCGTTTCTATTCTCGAGGTGATTAAAGACAAATTAGTAGCTACGGAAAACACTAGAAAACACACAAGCTCGTTATCGCCTTCGCCGTACCGCACTGCACATTCACACACCCGCTAAGCCGAGCGATGATGATAACGGTGGTGCTTTAGCGGAGTAGTATGGCTCCATCACAAACCAGCTCAGGCCTCTGTTCTGCCCCGAGCTTCCTTTGACAGTGGGGGAGTAACTCCCTCTTTCTGTCTCTCTCTGTCTTTCTCTCTCTCACTCACTCACTCACTCACTCACTCACTCACTCACTCACACTCTCTCTCTCTCTCTCTCTCTCTCTCTCTGTCTCTGTCTCTCTCTCTCTCTCTCTCTCTCTCTCTCTCTCTCTCTCTCTCTCCTCCCATCCTCTCATCTCTGTCATTCTCTTCCATCTCGCCTCAGGTCAGAGGGCGTCTCCTCTCCAATAAAATCAGCAGTGGCAGCAGGCTTCTATTCAGAGTCGGGTCATCAGGTTCAGTGCAGTTCTCCACACTCTGCCTCATTCATGGCCACTGTTTGAAGGTTTATCGTGTGTGGCATCGAGTGATGCGTCTACCTTACCCACAATTCCCTCGGTCACCCAAAGGACCAATCAGGGGTGTTTCATCTGTGCCAACTGCAATGGCTGTGGGAGCCAATAATTACTTGAAACTGTTTGTTCTTCTTCATCTTATATTCTACCCATATAGCAAGAATGTAGCCTTTAGTAATGCTTAGTTCTCAGGAAGACAACGTTCCCAAATATTCCCAGTTCCCATTCCAAGATTTTTCTCCCTTTTTTTATCAATCGTTTTTGAATCCTATTAACCTTTTGTGTCCCATGTTGTTGTGTTGTGGTGGCCGACGGGGCAAACTGCTGGGTTGATGTAATCATAGTTTGTTCTTTACACTGATCCCATGGCGGAGCTGTTTAAAGGTTGCCATGTTCAGAGATTGGGCCGGGTGGGTAAAAGTGTGTGTGTGTGTGTGTGTGCGCCTGTGAGTTTTCAGGACCCATAAGACTCAGTGACCCGCTCTACTGCTGCCAACACTTGCCTCTGGGGAGGTGACCTCCATTAGAGTACTGGATGCCTCATATCACACACACACACACACACACACACACTCACTCGGTCTCCCCCTCACATCCCCTATTGCTCACAACTGTACCAAAGAGCCCCTAACTACAGACGCCACTGTCACATCTGAGTGCCACAGTTGGATAGCACAAATGTGTGTGTGTGTGTGTGTGTGTGTGTGTGTGTGTGCGTGCGTGCATACTGGCAAAATACTAGAGAATTAAATGTTGTCATGTTTTATTTCACAAAACTATACAGTGTAACACTGCCTGCAGAACCCGAGTACACTCCAGTTAAAAGAGCATGCTTTCGAATAACAATGAATTCTTATGCGCCAAACTGCATATTGGTGTCTGAGAGGGGTAACACACACACACACACACACACACACACACACACACAGTGTGGCACAGATAATCATAAATAGGTTTTTGCGAGTAGCCAATGAAAAGGGGAGGGATGCAATGTAGGAGGGTGGTGGACGACTCCGAGTGCTCCTCTCACTCAGTGAAGATAATGTACTGCCTCGCTTCCATCAGACAAGGATCTATAATTGAACTGACAAAAAAGATGCATCGCTACGCACTTGTTAGTGTTTGAAGCCATGAATTTTAGCCTTAGTACCTGACAGTCTTCCTCTCAGTGACTGTCAATCACACGGCGGGCTTAGGCTGCCTATGGTGGGGAGGGAGAGGAGGGCGGGGGGTAGGTTGAGTTTATGAATGGAGAACCAGAGAGGTGATTGAACAGACATTTTCAGTCCCCAGACAATACTGAGAGGCTACATTTATATGTGAGTTTGTTCTTTTTTAGTGTTGGTTGAGTTTGGTGGTTCTTTGATTTGATTTGATTTGTTTTGTCTTCAGTCTGTTTTTCTCTCAAGGGGACATTTCTTTGCATTAACTTTGATTTTTATCATCTGTTATCAAAATGCTTTCTTAAGTCCATTGGCTGATTTTTCTAAAAAACTTCATGTCATCAGCTGCCATTTGCAAGATTGTTACTGCACATGATGCTTTAACCAGGTACTCCTGTTTTGGAGATGAACCTCTCTGTACACTGTGGTGTCTGCCTCTCGGTTCAATTTGCCAGCAAATGTAATTGTCCCCTATAATAAATGTGTAGCGTAGCGTTGAATTATAGCCTTCTCAACCATTGAGAAGTATACACACCTGTTAAAGACTATTTATGTCTTTCCCAATAGGTGAAGCCAGCCAAGAGCCAGTGATATGCCAGGTAGGTCAATAACCATTCTCCACTCTTCCTCCTCCGTAGATAAGGCTTCAGCTCGTTACCCCACCCCACCCCAATCGCTTGTTCTCCACCTACCATCGACAGAGTTGTCTTTATAGGGACTGCCCTCCCAGCTCACCTCACATCGCTTGCTTGCAGACGTTGTTTTCGATTTGTTTTTATTTTTCTTCCTGCACACTTCCTTTCCTGCGCTAAGGCTAACTGCTGCTTTACACCGCAAGTGCTTTTTGCTGCCGCTTGATAGAAGCCTTCCTGATAGAGGGCTTAAGCTGTTTTGTCTTTGGGTACACTGCTGTATCAGTATTTCTGGTCCTTTCTTAGTGTTTTTTTCCTGTCTGTTCTTAGAATGTGCTTAAAGGGATAGTTCGGTTTTTAACACATTGAGCCCCTTTCACAGGTTGTCTAAAATGCAATAAAGTGGTTGACACCAAAATCTTGATGATTGCTCCTGTCTCGGCTATTTGGGAAATATAGAATCGCCACTGCCTGCCTTTAAAATGGCTAGCAATGGGCATGTGTTGTTTCTATCCTTAAAACACTGGTTTAAAAAAAAGTGCTTCTCATGGAGTGATTAGTGGCGCTTGCTGATGTTCCAACCCAAGTATCGTAGCAAAATACAGTTTCTGTCATGTTTTATTTGCCATTTTGTAAGTCCCATAGGGATCTATTTGCTCCTTCATATAAACAAAGTGCCAAATAAAACATGACGGAAGCTTTATTTCGCTACGATACATGTTTTGGAACATCATTGAGCACCACTAACCACTTGGTGAGTAGCACTTTTTTATAACCAGTGTTTTAAGGATAGAAACAACACATGCCCATTGCTAGCCATTTTGAAGGCAGGCAGAGGCGATTCTACATTTCCCAAATAGCCGAGACAGAAGCAATCGTCAAAATTTCGTTGTCAACCACTTTATTGCATTTTAGACAACCTGTGAAAGGGGCTTAATGTGTTAAAAACCGAACTATCCCTTTAAGTAAAAAGAAAAAAATTATATTCTTTATTGGATTACAGCTGTTTATTAACTCTTTATCACAAATCTCTTTAACACACTTAGATTTTTCCGATATCTTCCTGTTAATCTTCTGGTTATTCTGGTTTCCTCCAGACGTGTTTACACCATACACCATACACCATACACCATACTTACCATACTTACACCATAACCATCTTTATTTTATGCTTTTAAATCTGCACATGTAGAGGACACATTGGCTAACATACACACATGAAGAATTCTGTTAACAGTTGACAGTATCATGTAAATTCATTGGTTTTTGGTTTTCTTAAAGAGATCTAAAAACAGATTATTGCGGTTTACTGATTCTTGTGATTTATCAGTTTATTGTGATCATGTAAACATGCTCACTAGTGTTTCCTCATCTTGAAATAACCATCCTCACCATAACCAAATCCTCTTCTTGAAATAACCATATTCTCTTGTTGAAATAACCATATCCTCACCATAACCAAATCCTCCTCTTGAAATGACCATTTCCTTACCAAAACCAAACCCTCCTCTTGAAATAACCATATCCTCACCATAACCATATCCTTGTAAGTATTGAGTAGTAAGTATTTCTTTTAATGGACCTTTCAGAGTGAATGGCTCTTTCAAGCTCTAAAACAAGTCCAGTTGCCTTAACTGATCATTATGACTACCACAACCTGGATGAATGAGAATCTTCATAGATAACGGGTCTTAATGTCTCTCATTTTGAGGGCTCTGTGGGTTTTTTGTCATGTTGTTTGCAGGTGCCGCCAGTACTGACCCTGTGTCTGGGCTCCAGTAGCATGGAGTACAGGGGCGAGAGTGGTCAGTGCTTCACCATTGACTGGCTGCCCGTCAAACCACACAACCTGGTGGCAGCCGGCTTCTATGACGGTACAGAACATCTCACACTTCCCTATTCCCCAGGGCTCTTGTCTAGTTGCCAGTAATGGGAGGGGGGCTTTTATACCGATGTGTCATATATATATATATATATATATATTTTTTTTTTTTTTATAAGGGCTTTTTACATTTAATTCGACGGGACAGTAGAGAATGTCAGGAAGTGAGTAGGAGAGAGAGATTGGGTAGGATTGGGAAATGACCTCGGGTCGAACCTGGGTCCCCGGATTTATGGTATGGCACCTCAGCCAACTGAGCCACGGCACCCCCTTGTATAATTTTTTTGCTCACTATATTTAACCACACTTTCCTCATTGCAGCCATAGACCAGTCTTTTCTTTAACTGAGATCTAAGGTCTTCTACTCTAGAACCATGAAAATGAATGAGAATCTTCAGACACCTGGAACCATGATCAGGCAAACGGGCCGAAGTTGCCCTCAGAGAAGCATGGTTGTTCGGTACAACGTCCCTACAGCAGGAGAGAACAGGGCTGATGAGGTGTTGGTGAGGTGAGGAGCTAAAGCAGGTGGTTTGTCCCTCTACCCCCTGCAGGTCTGGTGGCCCTGTGGGATCTGAGCACCAGGTCGTCTCTGCTGCGGGTGCGTGCGCCAGGCAGGTCTCCCGCCATCTACCCCTACCACAGCTTCCTGGCACACGACGATCTAATCCGCTCCGTCAGCTGGTGCAGAGCTTCTGGGTGAGAGACTAAATCCCTAAATAATATTATAAAAATGTATTACATTTTATAAATATACTGTGAATGTGTATGTATAATAATATCAAATAACATTCAAAACACACTCAGTCTGCAACACAAACATAACAGAAATAACCCTGAGAGACTTTACCATGACTATAAAACAGTTAAATAACACCCCTAAATAATATTAGATAAATATGTTATATATGTTTTTTGTATAAATAATTCTACATAACATTCAAAACCTCGACAGACATAGAACACTCATACTCAACACAACACAAACACACAACAGAAAAAAACCTGAGCGGCTTGTAGTATACTATGACTAAAACAGCTACTGGTAAACGTAGCGTTGTTCTACTCCTAAGGAGTCGTGGCGCTTTACAATGTATGCCTCTCATTCAGCCCTTCACACAGCGGGTTGCAGAGGCAGCCATGTTTGGGGTTAGTATCTTGTTCAAGGACACTTTGACGGTGTCAGGCCGGTTGGGGTTTGAACCTGAGACCTTCTGATCACCAACTGTGTCGTTGTCGTGGCCACCATCCCAGTGGGCTAATGGAGGGTTGTTATTGTACACACCTAAGGTGTGTTCAAATATCCATACTTTTATGAGTACCCTTAACCATACTACGCTGTCCATACATTGCCGAATTCAGCAGCTCAATGTGGTTCCAAATCGCATTGCATACTCGAATTACCATCACACCTCACACACCACATCTAACCAGCTGCTAGCAGTTGACTAGCTGACAACTGTAACCACAAAGGCAGTGTTATTACATGTGAACACATTTTAAAAAAATATTCTGAGGAGATTATTATTATTATTATTATTATTATGTTAAACAACTAATCTTGTTCAGGAGGTGCAGACACTGCCTTTACAGTAGCCATTTTTCTTTCATTTTTTAAGGCAGAGTTGGGTCCGTCTAACTCCGCCTCTTGCGTTAAGTAAGCGGTCGTAACCATCGCCTTAACCAGAGTGACACAGACTGGCATTTGTGGGTTTTAGTTGAAAAGCATCTCCAGCTGCCTGGCAGCAGAACTACCGTTAGCATTTGTGTATTCAAAGAAAGCTCCAAACATTTACTGTACATCGTTTATAAAGAGTCAGAAACAGTCAACAGTCACAGAAGAATTGCTGTTTGTTTGTCTGGGAAAATATGATACACACTCACACACACACACACACGCGCACACACACACACACACGCCCACACACACACACACACACACGCAAGTGAAATCAAAGAATGTGTGCGTGTTTATTTGGGTGTGTTTGTTTATACTACCTTCTAGCCTTAAGGGAATTCATGGATCCTTGTGCAGGATCTTCTTAGCCCATTAAACCCCATCAGCCAGAGGCAGATGGTTTCACTCGGTGACTCCTGGCGCTGCGCCGCAAGTGCACATTTCATTGGGTGTGGTGGGGATTGAATTCCACTGCTGTGCAACTCAACTGTGCCAGCATCGCTCCAGGATCCACTGAGGTCAATTACAAACTGCATAGCAGGATTAGTGCTCCTTAACGACCCTCATCCCTATCGTCCCCTGTCAGACGTTCGGTTCAGTGTGTGTGTGTGTGTGTGTGTGTGTGTGTGTGTTTGGTGTGGTCACAGAGATTGTAGGCCCAAGGCATGAAAAAAACATAATTCCACAGTGCTAAAATGAAGCACAGTGGGCTGTGACATAAAAGCTCGTTAAGGTAAATGACAACCTATCTTGGCCCTCGGCGGGAGGCCAGCGATGGAGAGAGAGAGAGAGAGAGAGTTGGAGGGAGTGAAGGAAGGAGAGAGAGAGAGCGAGGGAGGAAGAGAGGGAGAGAGAGAGAGAGAGAACTAAGGCTTCCGTGTCTCTTGGAACAAACGCCACAGGTCTAGAATGACAATGAGTTCTGATGCAGTTACACACACGCATATATATGCACATGTGCGAACATGCACATACGCATACATACAAATCTATGCATCGCATGTACTGTCTGTGTGTGTGTGTGTGTGTGTGTGTGTGTGTGTGTTACATGGACATTAACAGATGGACGGTGTTAAAACACACATGCCGCACTGTCACTGCACTGTGCATAAATGTTACAGAATACAGTAGATCTTTGGATGAACTAAAAGAGGGGGGAGGCAAAGCTTGAGACATGCAAACACACACACACACACACACACTCACAAGCAACAGACTTGAGGAGGTTGCCGAGGGTGATTTGGCCCTGACAGATGGCAGACGGACGAGGAAGAAGAGGAGGAGTGACAAAGATGCAGGCAATGTGTAAGAGACACTGGAGCGTGTAGCCATGTTGAGTCGTGTACACGCACACACAAAAACACACGTATTATTACAAATACAGGCACATACAGAGGCAGGCTGCCTTCATAGGGCTATTGTGTGTGTGTGTGTGTGTGTGTGTGTGAGTGGAGTGTGTGTGTGTGTGTGTGTGTGTGTGTGTGTGTTTATGTGTGGTCGGGTGTGGGGGTGGTTGGACGGGGACTCAGCTGTCTGTTGCTCACCCCTCACCCCTTTTAGTTGCTCCCCCACCCAACCCAGTCCAGATGTCAGTGCGAGGACGAGGGCATGCGCTCGCCCGGGGCAAGAGCACATAGCATCAGTCGCAGCGTTCGCCTTCTGCGCTTCCCACAACTGAACC
>JAGFZM010004161.1:35288-46679 GCA_017657215.1 Limnothrissa miodon
CAGTCCACAGTCTTTTCAGTTAGTAATTTACCACAATGTCACCTAACCAAGCACAACATTATGTCAACTTTTTTTTCAGATTGTTGAAAAGAAAGCATTTTCCTCTTTTTTTTCTATCTCCATGCAGGCATATGCAGCAAGGGCTCCATTATGTTGACTCGGGTTTCACTGATGTCAAACACTTATTCGTGCTCCCACGGAAAGCCACCGTTTGGGTAAGCTTTAGGATGCGTCCAAACTGGTTTGCATCCCTCTATCAGTTAAATTCTACTAAATTTTGGTTAAATTTTATTAAACAGTGCATTATACAAAAGTCTTGTCTCATAGTGCTTCACAGCAGAGAGCGCTAATGAACAACAGCGGCAGGAAACAGGAAAACAGGAAAAACGTTACGGATACTAACGTATCCTCGGTTCTCTGAGTGAGAAGCCGAAACGTACGAATGGATGATGCCTATCATCTCCTACTTTTTCTGAAGTCAATTTTAACCAACCCTTTGATAAAAGGGCAGTAAGCGCTCTGACGCGCGCAGGCAACTACTTAGACAGCCCTGCGTGACGTCAGAAAGTCTATATATTGACTGCGCTTACGCTTCAGGTCCTCTTTGCCAAGCTCGCCAGCGTCGGCGACTTGAGGCCGTAACGTTCTCTTTCGTTTCGAAGTCGAAGCGTACGAATGGATCACTACAACCAAGCCTCAAGAGCCCTACACCGAGGAGCCCGAGGTGGGAAGACCCATGGGACCGCCGCCGGGCCCAGAGAGAACACTCTCTGCTACACCCGGCCTGGTGACGTCCAATGCGTAAAAACGCGCGAAGGTGTTGCCTGAGGCCCACGAAGCGCTCAGACAGATATCCTGCGTAGGGACGCCTTTCCAGAAGGCCCAAGAAGCCGCCACTCCACGGGTGGAGTGCGCCCTGACATGAGCAGGCGGAGGAGCACCCGCCGCCTCATATGCCAGACGTATGGCTTCAGTAAGCCAATGCGACATGCGTTGGGTAGACAAGGCCTGACCCTTGGCACGCTCGCCATGGCAGACGAACAACTGGTTCGTCTTCCTGATGCTCTGCGTACGCGTCAAATAGGCACAAAGCGCTCTGACCGGGCACAGAGTGACGGGCACAGAACCGCCCGTCTCAGGAAGGGCTGAGAGCTCAATGACCCTTGAACGAGGGTCAGTAGACAGCACTTTTGGGCGAGAAAAGGGATTTGGTCGCAGCGTTACCCGCACGTCATCTTGCGTGAATTCAAGACAGTCAGGACTGACAGACAGGGCAGTCAGATCGCTAACACGCTTCACCGAGACCAGAGCGAGCAGAAGCGCAGTCTTAAGGGAAAGCATCTTTAGACTGGCACTTGACAGAGGGTCAAAGGGCGTAAGAGCCAGTCCGCGTAGGACAGTGGCCAGGTCCCAGGTAGGGACCGAACGTGTAGAAGAGGGGCGAAGCCGCCTGACGCCCTTCATAAAGCGCGACGCAAGGGGGTGAGCGCCTGGGGAAACGCCAGCATAGCCAACATGGCATGCTGAAATAGTTGCGAGGTACACCTTCAAAGCAGATGGTGTACGACCCTGATCAAACAGGTGTTGCAGAAAAGCAAGCACCTCGCCAATAGGGCAGACTAGAGGATCACAGCCTCTGTCTCTGCACCACGTGCTGAACACGCGCCACTTCAGCGTATACAACGACCTAGTGGACATAGCTCTAGCAGCCTGAACAGTCTCTACAACTGCAGCTGACAGGCCGCTCTCTAGGAGATTGACTCTCTAGGTGCCATAGCGACCCGTGAGCCTGAGATAGGAGATCCTGCCTCAGAGGGAGGGTCCAAGGCTGGCCGTCCAGCAGTGAGACCAGATCTGAGAACCAGCTCTGAGATGGCCAATTGGGGGTGATCAGAATCACCCTGTGAGCCCCCGCTCTGATCCTGGCCAACACCTGACGCATCAGAGGAAGGGGGGGAAAAGCGTAGAGTAGACCTCGCGGCCACGGATGTGCCAGCGCGTCTGACCCTAGCGGCGCATCTCGCTCCAGCGAAAACCACGCTGGACAGTGAGCGTTCTCTCTCGAGGCGAAAAGATCAACTCGTGCCCGCCCGAAGCGGGACCAAAGGCTCTGCACCATGGCTGGGCAGAGGCGCCAGTCGGTTGCACGCGGAACACCCCTGGAGAGGAGGTCCGCGCCTGTGTTGCGCACTCCGGGCAAGTGCGACGCCCTGATCGACAGGAAGTGGCGAGAGGCCCAGGTGAGCAGCTTGTACGCCAGGCGAAACAGGTCCGGAGAGCGTGTGCCGCCCTGGCGATTGATATAGGCCACTACAGTGGTGTTGTCCGTACGCACCAGAATGTGTTCTCCTCTGAGAAGAGGGAGAAACTCTTTCAAGCGCAAAAGACAGCTAGGAGCTCTAACACATTGATGTGTGGCCTCCTGGAGGCTGCGCCCCATGTCCCCCTGGCTGGGCGACCGCAGCAAACGGCGCCCCAGCCGCTCTTGGACGCATCGGTGGTCACCGTCATGCGTCTGGCTATAGCGCCCAGTGCGCCGCCTTTGGTGAAGGACGACGGTCTGCGCCAATGCGCGAGGGCTAGCCACATGCGTCTGGATAGTAAGATCCGACGGGCGGGGTTCAACCTGGAGGACACACCCAGTTCCGCTAAGGCGAGCTGCAGCGGGCGTAAGTGTAAAAGGCCGAGTGGGACAGCGCCACCCGCGGCACACAGGAGGCCCGTCAGTCTGAGACACAGCCTGGCCGAAACGCAGGCACCTAGTCTGAAGTGGCGTAGACACGCCCTGACATCCTGTAATCTCTTTGAAGTGAGCGTCGCTCTCATTGAGCGTGAGTTCAGTCTCACACCCAAGAACTCGACCTCCAGAGAGGGAGAGAGCATTCACTTGCTTAGGTTTACTAAGAAGCCCAGATCGTGCAGGTGATGCAACACAGTGTGAACCTGTGACGTTAGGAGCTGTCTGAAACTCGCCAGCAGCATCCAGTCGTCCAAGTAATTGACGAGTCTGATACCCTGAGCGCGTAGAGGAGCGATCGCCGCCTCCACACACTTGGTGAAGCACCGAGGTGTCAGAGACAGACCGAAGGGGAGGGCTGTGTACTCGTAAGCTCTGCCCTCGAAGGCGAAGCGTAGAAAACGCCTGTGCCTCGGAACTATGCCTATGTGAAAATAGGCGTCCTGAAGGTCTATGGTGACCATGTAATCCCCCTGGCGGACTGACTCCGCCACCATGCGCCCCGTGAGCATGCGAAAGGTGAGAAGTTTGAGCGAAGCATTGAGCGCTCTGAGGTCTAGAATAGGGCGAAAAGCGCCCGACTTCTTGGGCACAAGGAAGTACGTACTGTAACGACCTGCCCGCGCGCGAATCGGATCTACGCGCTGAATAACGCCCTTTCTCAAGAGATCGCGAAGCTCTTGTCTGAGAGCAGGGGCCCTGGAGGGGGGCACCACTGACTCCAAGACACCTCTGAAGGGCGGGGGTGGCCACCTGAACTGGGGCGGCGACGAGAGAGGCTGAAGAGCGCTCTCTGTTCGCGGCCATCTCAGATGCGTCACAGGACCAATGCCCGGAGGCGAATGGCTAGGTAACGCGTGAGTCTGCGAGAAGCGAGACGTACAGCGGTGAGAGAGGCTGAAGAGCGGCCTCTGATCGCGACCGTCTCCAACGTGGCGCTCATCCATTGCCTGGGGGCGAATGGGTTTGGGCAATGCGTCAGACCGAAGAAGCGTGTGTGCGGAGTGCTGATGAATAAGGCAAACTCAGCGCCCGCGAGGGCGCGAGAACAGAGAGGCTCGCCGAAGCGGGGGAAGCGCTATGAGCTGAGGGCTGCAGAACGAAAACCCGTGCCTTTTAAGCACTCAAGGCAGAGCGGACAACGGGCAGGAGCCGCGTGACATAGCCTGCCGCACGTCCGCGATCGCTTCAGGATCGCTGCTGACGTCTGCGTCGCTCCTGGCTCGACGGGCGCGTGGCTGAAAGCGCATGTCCACACGAGCGTTGCCAAGGCTGTTGTAGACCCAATGCTGGCGCTGGCGCCGGTCTGGGTGTGTCAGCCCTCTTCCTGGACTGCTGTGCGCGGGCGTGCGAAGCGGGGGAAACGTTCTGAGGAGAGAGCTGCAGAACGAAAACCCGTGCCCTTTAAAGCACTCAGAGGCAGAGCGGACAGCGGGCAGGAGACGCGCGTCATAGCCTGCCTCACACCAGCGCTCGCTTCAGGATCGCTGTTGACATCTGCGTCGCTCCTGGCTCGACGGGCGCGTGGCTGAGAGCGCACGTCCACACGAGCGTGAGCGTTGCCGAGGCCAAGCGCAGGCCTAGCCTGCTAGCTGCCTGAGCGGCACAGAGCTAGCTCGCTAGCAAGCTGAGCGGCAAGAGTCTTCTGGCCGGGTGGCGGCGAGTCAATGGCGGCTAGCCTCCTGGTCTGCGAGGAGGGTTGAGCCGTGGCTAGCTGGCTAGGGACTAGCAGCTAGGTAGCTGGCTGCCGGCGGTGTTGTCGCCGAAGATTGTCCGGGCGACTCAGCGAAGACGCCGGGGAAATTCAAGATAGCCGCGGGAGACAGCCGATCACAGCGGAGCTCGGCTGAGAGAACACCAGTGGCGTGTTCCATCCTAAGGCAGAAGCAGACAGTATGACGGTCGGCAGCCGCCTTTAGCCGTTTCCAGTCGAGACATCTAAGCGTTGCCATCCAACGACTCTTGGTACCAGGTAGGGACCGACGTGAGTGACTTTGAGAAGGATGGATTCCGGAAGTTTTGACAAAACTGTTGTGGTGGGCTTTCAAAAAGCCGTTGATTTTTTAAAGAATATTTGCAAAACCAAACGGAGTGACTCAGAACACACGCAGTAGGCGAGGTGAAAAAGGCAAAGAGGACCTGAAGCGTAAGCCCAGTCAATATATAGACTTTCTGACGTCACGCAGGGCTGTCTAAGTAGTTGCCTGCACGCGTCAGAGCGCTTACTGCCCTTTTATCAAAGGGTTGGTTAAAATTGACTTCAGAAAAGTAGATGATAGGCATCATCCATTCGTACGTTTCGGCTTGAAAACGAAAGAGAACTCCCTATTTTACATCTGATGTGGTTTAAGAAAAAAAACTTGGGCAACCTTGGGAAGAAACCTAATGTCTACGCCTGTCATCAAAACCCTTATACCCTCACACAGAAAGTGGCAGTGGTGTAAGATGTTGGTCACGTGACCGTTTTTGCATACACAGCCAGGGGGTACAAGGGGGAAATTTGAATAGGGCCCTGCTTGTGTTATCTCGATATGTCTGCTGTTAGTCACCCCCAAATACTGTGGCACACCGTGACTGGTACAAGTTGGCCCACCAAACACTGCTTCGTTCCGGCTTAACTTAAAACAGGCTCTCCATGTACGGCTGGTGGCAGGGCCACCAGGCTGGACCGCTGGAGATGATCTTTCCTTCATTTCAAAAACTGACAAGCTCCACAGGGCTTAGCGGCACTGGACAAGGCCATCCAAGGTTGTTCTTCATTTTATGTTGTACAGGATAGTCACAGCAAGTAAGGATAGCTAAAGTGAAGTTCCTCACAACCGTCTAAAGCATGTGATTTTTATACCTTGTCTTCCATGTCTTCCTGTCCCTAAGCCTACTTGCACTTTTTTACTAAACATTACCTTAATGTTTAGAACTGTTTTTGTTGTGCATCAGCACTTTTTTGTTGTCAACATCTACGCATGGGACAAGTGTGAAACGTAATTTTGATTCCTTTGTATGTCAAGTACATTTGAAGAAATTGACAAATAAAACTGACTTTGACCATGCTAGTGTCACAGACGAGTCCTGCAGATTAGGCAGGGAAATGTCACACTGACGAAGGGCTTCTACGTCATCATATCCTGAGGTTTACATTTTTAACCATACACACACAGAGAACACAATCCTCTCCAAAGGAGACTCCTCTCTCAAATTCAAGGGAGTTGGCGCCAAACTGGTGGATTAAGCTGAATGACCAGTGCTGTGCAGTGCTGATTTGTTGCGGTTTCAAATGAAAAACGGTGTAATGTAGATGCCCATTTAATCACTGTATAAAGTTGCAGCTAATTGTATTTTATCTCCGTCTGTTAGTTTTTTGTTATGTCCAGTTTATGCCTGTTATAATTATTACTATTATTATTTTAAACTTACAGTACTCTGTCTGTTTTTTCTTTAGTCTCTTTCTCTGTCGGAGTGGCTGAACTGCTGTGTGACAGCAGACCATATTGGCGATATGATGTTGGTGCTGGTCCCTCATCTGGGGTTACATGCCATCAACCTCAAGAAGACCAGTGACCGCAGATTTGTAAGTAAAACACTGCAGATTTGTCCATGTCGAAAAAATGGAACGAGCTGCATTTAAACACAACTTAGCAAATTCTAGTTTGCTGCTATAACAGCACCCCACCCATTAAAGGTCCACCAAAGCCAGAACACAGTATACACTTTTGGTGAATCAGAACACAGTATATACTATGTTCTATTCGGTTGAATTTTGTTACACGTTCATGCCAGGAAGACCTACTTCTATCACTTTTCTGTTCCTTTTATATCAAGCAAGACCCTGGCCAATGTGCTTGTATTCTAACTCCCACTACCCAAGATGCAGTCAGCCATGAATGCTGTGCTCATATTGTGCTTTCTGAATGTCACATCTTGCTAGAGATTCTGAGGATGTTTTACTCCGTATACGTCCGTATATGCTGGGAATCTGGTTGATAGATAAATGATTTTAAGTCTGCTTCAGAATTCTATAACAAATACAGTAGAACCCATTTGCTTTTGCCAATAACCTTTATCATTCCCATACTTGCGATGAGAATCAGACTAATCATGTATACCAAAAAGTGTGTTGGAGAGCCAGGGAGATCTGAACACATTGTCTGCATTCAGTTGCTACCTTTCAGCAAGGCCCTAAACCTTAAGTGAACCAGAGAGTAACACAAGTCGAAACCAAAGATAAACCGGAATCTACATCTATCTTATTTTCTCTAAGATCGTTGGCATAACTATTAAAAATGTATTGAAGGGAAGAATGCTCATTGTGTAGCCTGATTTTCCGCCACTCATTAATCTGATCTCTCCCACGCCCCCCATCCCAGCCAGTGTACAGGGGTGAATTGGAGCGCTTTGCCCCCACGGAAGAGACAGAGGGTGATGGTGGCGAGGGCCCTAGTGATGAGCCAAACGCAAACAACCCCGATGTGGAGCCCACCACCTTCAGGGAGGCAATGAAGAAGTACTACATCCACTACCACGACACAGACATGGTAACTTATTCTTTCATTTCACACACACACACACACACACACACACACACACACACACACACACATTCCCTCTCCATCTCCCAATCGTGCTTGCTCTGTCACACACAAACACTCCCTCTCTACCACACAATCGTGCTTGCTCGCTCCTACACAGACACACACACACACACACACACACACACAAGCCCTTATCGGTCTCCCCCAGTCATAGGTGGGTGTGGCCAACCCATTGACCTCCATAATGGCCTGTCAGGCGGTCCTGGTCCCCTGGTCCCAGATCCAATCCCTCGCTACATTAGTCATTCACTTCATCAGGTAATGAAACGCTTATTAGTGTTGGCCAGGGCATCAGGATCTGCCCACTCACACTCCCAGAGTGGTGACTAGTCCATCAGTGGTCATGAGTGTGTGTGTGTGTTTATGTGTGTGTGTGTGTAAGTGTATGCTGGTTATCCTGTAACATGCTAGTCTATCAGTGGGCTGTTGGTCATGAGGAGAGTGTGTGTGAGTGTGTGTGTGAGTATATGCTGGTTATCCTGAAGGGAAAGGGCAAGATGGATGGAGGAGGTTTTATTGGTACTTAGGTTGTAAGAAACGATCGTAAGTGATTCTTTTGGGTAAACAAAGTTGTTTTGGTGTCCTTTTTTGGGAATGTTTATCTGTGTAACCTGGTATGGTGTGTGTTTGTGTTTTTGATTGTGTTTTGGTTTGTGGGTGTGTGTGTGTGTGTGTGTGTGTCTGTTTATCCGTGTGTGTGAGTGCATGCATTCGTGTGTGTTTTTGTTTTTAAATTGGTGGTGAAATTTACATATGTTTATAGGTACCTTGTGTTTGTAAATTTAGGCCCAGAGGTGTGTGTGTGTGTGTCTGTGTGTGTGTGTGTGTGTGTGTGTGTGTGTGTACAGTACAGTGTGTGTGTGCACAGCATTTAGGTCCATATCCGTAAACACCAGGACACTAACACGCGTACTCCGAGTGTGACACGCCGGCCGAGACATCATCAGAGCGAGCAGCAAAGCACAAGGCCAGAGGTGGCCCCCTGGGGTTGCTATAGAGACACAGTCACACAGATATACACACACGGACACACATTGGGGAGGGAGGGTGGGTGGTTGATTTAAGTGTAGCACCCTTCATTAATTTAAGAAAATCTCTAGTCAGCAGAACCCTAACTCATTAGACCCAACCCCCCCACTGCCCACATCTATGCCCATCATCACAGCCTTCTCTCTCTCTCTCTCTCTCTCTCCCCCCCTCTCTCACTCTCTCTCTCTCCATGTACCATTTGGACCACTCCATCTGTTCCCCTGTGTTCTGCCTCAGTAACCCCCACCACTCACACACACACACACACACTGCACTCCCTACTGTTACAGCCCACTGAGCATATCCATTACCCACAAACCCTCCTTCTGGACACGTCTCCGTTACCCTCCGCTCACCATTCCCCCATTCCCGACAGCAGGATGTGGGGGGGGGGTTACTAGGGAAGGGGGGAAGTGGGCAACGCTAATTGAATTCTCCTGAGTCACACACACACACACACACACACATACAGAGACATACACTCCTGTATAAAGAACAACAGGAGACAAGTTTGCCTTTCTGCGGTCACACACGCTACATGACCAGTTGGATCCCCTTTGTGGCTTGGGTCCCCCTCATTAAAAACTTGTCATCTAGGAACAGCTCTGCTCTATCATACACACACACAACACACACAGCTCCAGCATAACCTTGATCCAACATGTTAGGCCCATCTCTTAACTGCCAATTCCGTCACAAGGAACTTCCACACCACTAATGCCAATGCAAAAGTAAATTGTTTTGATGCATAGAAGGTAACGTAAAAGTACTTCCCAATGAAGTGGAAGACGTTTTCGGTCACAGTTAGTCTATCATCAGTGTAACCAAATAGAGACACACTTTTATATTGTCTGTTCAACTTAGCTTGTATGCATGGAGGCAATCGCCCTAACAGCTATTCCTGTTGTAGAATGAGAGCCAACATGCTGTATGCTCAACATATTAATAAAAAAAAATGTTTAGTTTGCCTATATTTATGCACTTTACTTGGTAGCACTTTACTTTTCTGTAATTTGCTACTGAATGCATTAAAAGTATTTTTATTTTTGCATCGGCATTAGTGGTTCCTTTTGACTGAAAATTTAATGGAACATACTCCCACCGCCACACCTTAAATCCTATGGCGTACCAGGTCGCCGGAGTCATGGCACGACGCTTTAGCCCACTGAGCTACAGTGCCTCCGTCCTTCCACCTGTATGATGACTGTTCCTCTCAAATCTGTCAGTATCTTACAGCCATTTTTGAGCTGCCTTCATTTCCTCCACTTAAACAATGCCAAAACTGAAGTCATAATCAGCAGTCCCCCTAATATCCAAATATTAGGGGGATCCTTGTTCCTCTTACTCCACTATATGGGGCACTATCTAATGCCAATCAAATGACCTTATTAAAATGTGTCAGAATCAGAATCAGTTTTATTGGCCAGGTGTACTTGTACTTTATATACAAGGAATTTGACTTTGGTAGGTGTTTTGCTTTCTAGATACGTGACAAAGACATCCATCAGTATACCTGTGGTTGTATGTTAGGAATGTAAATTAAGTTTTGCATAAATGAAATTCCTTAAGGAAAATTGTTCATTGCCATAAAAGTTCATTGAATTGCACTGAAGGACAGAGGGAGAGAGAAAGCAAGAGAGAAATATTAAGATGGCTGAAGACAGTGAGGCTTGAAAAGGAGCCTTATCCTGAGCAAGGCTGGTTTGACTTGTCTTTATATCACTCTGTGCATTTATCTGCTTTCATAGAAAAATTTCAAAGACATCAAGACCCGACCAACTATTAAACGAATGCGGGCCACGGAAGTGAAGGGGACCATGAAGATGGAACAAATGCCTCTCTCCTCAGTACACAAGGTAAGTGTGTGTGTGTGTGTGTGTGTGTGTGTGTGTGTGTGTGTGTAAACTTGGGTTTGGGTTCTACAAAAGTGTTCTGACATCACCCATCACATCTCTGGAGGTCGCACCTTCTCTACTGTGGATGTAATTTTTGAGCAAAACTATTTGCAAACACTTGAGTACATCTACAATAGATGTATTTGCAGACTCTACACTTTTCATAGCTAACATAAAGGACATAAGATTGCTAAAACTAAACTTAAAGAAGGAGGATGCACCCTGTGTAACTGTCTATCCCTGTGCCAAGTAGCTTACTTAGAGATAAGCTCTAGAATGATTGTTTTTTTTTTTTGTTTTTTTTTGTTTTTATTTGGTTTTAACCAGGTACCTATTTAAGTATCGTTCAAGCACTGCCACCTTTTCACAAGTACCAAATAGAACCCAATCGTTGCCAACCCCCACTATGATCATGTGTCAGTCAGGGTCTTGATCATGGTCCTTCAATAAAAGTTACCGTTCACTTTTACAGTCCCCACACATATGGTCTTATTTCAGGGCTGGAGCTGGTAGTTGGAAATAGCAACGGATGAGCTCTAGTTGCTCATGAACAGTTCCCACCAGTCATTTTGTTGCCATAGGAAGGAAATGTCAAATGTCATTTGTCGATAAACCCAAACACTCTAGGGATCTCTTACCACAACTGACGTAGCAAAGTCTGATTCAGCATCCAGCTCGCATAGCAGGAGATACAAACTTTTATAATGGTGTTATTGAAATTATACACTCTGATACACTCACACACAGACACATACACATAAACACACACACACACACACAAGGTAAATAAATAAATCTGTAAACAAATCAACTCATCTCATCTCTGACCCCACACTGCTCCTCCACATCAGGTTTAATCAAATGGAGCTCTGTGTCTCATGCTCCCCCCACCCCCTCTCAACTCCTCACTCCGTGAAAAAAGCCATCAGCGGCGAGATTGAATCCGAGTTAATGGGTGTAGACGTCAGGCCATTCACGACACCCAGCATGATCATTAATGCCCAGTGTGGGCCTTTGTCCTCCCCTCAGTGTGCCCACCAACCCCCCCCCCCCCCCCCCCCCCCCTCCTCTGGCCCAGGCCTGGTTTGGGGTCGCGTGGGTGTGTGTGTGTGTGTGTGTGTGTGTGTGGGGGGGGGGGGGG